>JAUELK010239491.1:3498-17179 GCA_031471215.1 Gastropteron pacificum | reverse complement strand
AAATATAAACCTAAGATAAGTACCCCCCCCCCCCCCCCCCCCAACACATACAAGAAAAGAAGGATGGCACAGATGTAGACCCACACAGACCGTCAATGAAACCTTCTGTCGTATGGGCATTTCATAAACAAACAAAAAAAAGGCACTGAATTTATTTGCTGTTTGTTAAAATAACACATGTCATGCGCAATGTAAGATTCATTGGCCTTTGTGCCAGGTGAATCGTTATACCGTTGAAGTACCGGTACTGTAGGATTTTATCATTTTTATCACATTCCTCATCATAATCAGATAGAATGCATATAATCCAACCCCCTCCCCCCCAACAACAAAACAAAACGAAAAACAAAACAAAACTAAACAAAAACAAAACAAAAAACAACAAAATGAAAATGACTACTATTCTATCTATACGAGTCGAGGAGCCCCTGAAAAGTGTTTAAATAACTTCACTTGGTTTTACTGTAGAATACATCATGTAGAGATCTGCTGTAAATTTGTAAGCCTATAATCCCCCCCCCCCCCCCTAAAAAAATAATAAAATCCCAGGCACAACGAAACACTTTAGCCTGTTAATGTAAAGCTTTACATTCGGAACTTTCATTGCTGTGGGGTATTTTTATCATTGGTGTTTACTTGAATACAACAATCACTATCGTCGCTTAGGGGTTGTGTCCCCTTGGAATAAAGGTCATCGATGGGGATCTATCATTGTCAAAATAATTCACTGAGCCCTAGTACATATTTTCACGTAAAGTGTGATAACATTCTGAAAACAAATATTTTCCAAGTATCAAAATCATATCATTGTTTACAGGAATGTATCAATATTTTATAAGAGTTGAAATAAATAGTATATTATTCTGACTTTAGTGACCCTCTAGTTGGATGCAAAATATAAGAACGTCAACGATTGGTTGCCAGGTGTCGCCATTTTGATAAACAGTGGTGCCGCATAGAGACAAGAAGGTGGTCCCTGATTTCATCTTCTGCATCATTTTAAAGCTTCTGGTTTTCTCTACTGACTGAACAGCATGGGGAAAAGATGTATTTGTGAGATTTGCAACTGCGGGTAAGCAAATGTATTCTAATCTATATCTAGATCTATCTAGATCTAGACTCTCTAGATCTAGATATCTAGTTAGTAGTTAGGCTTTAACTTTAAAATAAAAATAGGCTGCTGTCTCAGTCTGAGCTGAGGTCGTTGCAAAGTAATAAATGTAGAGTAGAGACAGAGGGAATCTAGATCTAGATTAGAAAGATTTGTTAGTGAATGACAAATAACTGGTAGTCCTGGGCCCAAGGCTTACTCACACCCCACAACTCACTGTCTTCTACTTCCATCATCATAATCATAGTATAGTGTATAGGTCTAAGTCTAAGCAAGCACTAGCCTAGGTTTAGATTTAACTTACTGACTGAAGGCTGAAGTTGAAGGCACTTTCACTGACTGATAGCATACTGACTGACGAGTAGACCCTTACTGTTAGTTGTAGACCATTGTCATCATTGTTAATGTTTGCTATGCACCTTATCAATGTCTGGAATAATATCCTCCAAAGTCCAAAGAAATCTTAAGACCCTCAAACTCAATTCACTAATTCATTGCTTTTTACTTTATTCTGTGCTGTAACAAATATAAAACTAGATCAAGGCCTACCAATGTCTGTGTTTTAACATCCTCAAACTCGAAGGCATTGCACGATTGCAAAAGTCCTCTGTATATGAGGCTGCAGTCATAATTGGAAGAAGAAGACAAATTGTTTGTACAGTCAAACCTCGCTGCTATACCGTTATAGGCCTACTTGTACTGCCAACCTTGAATTTTGCCCACGTGCAAGAACAAAACTCTATTAATTCTATCATCAATTATTAGTTTTAACGCCACCAGGCCGCGCTTCACGCTCTTTTTTTAAAATGATTCGTTACACCGCCATCCTTTCAACAAGACTTCTCATTCATTCAAGTTACCCCCCTCTCTCTTTCTGACGTGGCCGAAACACACATAAAAAAAACCCCAACCCCCCACTCGCTGCTAACATTCAACCACCTCCCAAGATAGTGCAGAATATTTCTATACTGTTATTCTTAATAAAGACCCTGTTATGCCGCCAAACTCTTTTATACCGCCAACTTTCTCTCGGTCCCAAAGTTGGCAGTATAACAAGGTTTGACTGTATGAGCACTATTGATTTTATGAATGTTATTGACTGTTGTGCCATCGAGGCCTATTTGTTGTGAAGTGCTTTGAGCTTGTTCCATCAGGAAAAAGCACTATACAAATGAACTTTATTATCATTATCATTATTACTTCCAGTAAAAGTAAATAAGAATCTTGATCTACGCTACTCTAGACCATGTCTGTCCTCTATCACTCATTGCGCCTAGTCATTAGACTGACAAAGACTCTGATTCTACTCTGCTGGTCATTGACTCCAGTAGGCCTACTTAAGATTAAGAATCTAGGATCTACTCTAGACAAGAAAAATAATAATAGGCCTAATAATAATAGATGTTTTTCTAATACGCCTTTTTCTCGTTGTGTGCGCTCAAGGTGTAGATCTCATGAACACACATTAGAAGTCTAGATCTAGTATTATGCTTTTAGGCCTAACTTAATTACTTGCTTACTTGATAGGCCTACCTACATGTGGGGGTTATTAGGCAAGCCAAGGTAGGCCTATATAAATATTCGCCCCCATGTCTTGCAATCAGGTAACCTACTTGTCAAATTTACTCTTGAACTCTAGGGTGGTCTTCTCCACTGACCACCATGAACTACGTGTATGTGTTAGTGTGCTCCAATGGTTAGTAACTCTTTTGCCAAGCAGTTTCAGCCAGAGTTCATTGTGTTTCCCCTTTGTGAATCATTATGGGCGAGAGTAAAAAAAAAGTGATTGCAGATGACATAGAGGCCTACTCTTTGCTTTTCAAACAATTAATAATTTGATATTATGTTTCCATAAATTCTCCTTTTGTTCTTCTTTTCTAAATGGTTTGTGGCTTTAATACCTCATATCTACATTCGTACAGGCCGGCCATTAGTGTGGTTGCTCTCCTCTAAATCTTTTCAAGCCCTAATTTACTTCCTTTCCTCAGAATCTTTTTGAACACTTGTTTGGTTACTTTGAGATAAAAGATTGCAATGATTCCGAAGAAATATAGGCCTAGTGCATTTCTTGAACCATTCCTAAAATAGTTGATGAATTTGGATAGAGTTTAGTTTATTTGTACACATAAATTCTTTTCTTCCCTATAGGCGTGTGTTAGTTCAGTGGTAAAGTGTTCAGTAGACAACCATGGTGTCGACCATGGTGTCACTTGTTCCTGTGCAAGATTTGAGTTTTTCAGTCCCAGGTTTCCTTGATATGTGGGATTGAGATCCTTTGGCACTGTGAAGTCGATGAAGAGGAGGCCAGTTGAGGTCGCTGTCAAAATTCAATTTGAAACCCTATTTTAACCCTGGGGTTTGTTGAACATTTACATTGATGATTATCAGCTGATGCACCTCTTTTCTTCTTTATCCCTTCCCCTCATCATCATTTTTTTTATGGTACAGCCTACTAAAGAATGTGATTAGTTTTACTTAATGAGTAAGTTTACATTATTATTTGTATCAGTGTTTCATTTGTTTGCAGTGTTTTATCATGGAAGTTCTAAGGATTCACCATGTTCTCAAAGTCCTAACCATTGTTGCTATTTTGTGTCTACTCTGCAGACGCCACCATTGTCCTCACCGACCATGGAGACCAGGTGGTGATAATGGCACATGCCTTCTTACCTCTTATAATAAGGACTATAAGAAACATCCAATTCAACTGCGAGAGAGCTGTAAGCCCGATCATTCTGCGCTTGCCAGCCAAGATCCATTGTCAGATAAAACAACCTTTCGGTAAGTGTTTTCTCTGTGTCTGAACATATCTCTAACTGGTCTTTGTTAGAGGACATTTTTAAGAAGCACAATTGTCCCTTTTTTCTCTCTCCCCAACATGAATTTATGAAATATTTTATCTGTTCCTATTACACTAGTATTTCATGTCTACCACTAACACTCACATTGAAATGTCCACATTTGGCAAGGTTTTTAGCCTAATGCAGTTTTTCATGTTAACTCTTGTGTTATGATCTCTGTGAATATGTGATGAAATGTTAGCAAACACAGTGTATGGAACTTTTCAAGACTAATAAGGGTATAATAATAATAACACATTGACACTTAGCAGTTTAGACCTGATTGGCAGCATTATTTTGACCATAGGCAGGTTTATAGGCATTTCTGTATTTTTAACTTGATAGAGCTCATTTTCTGTAGAGCTGTCTATATCCCATAGGAACCAATGGTTCTTGAAGAGCACCTTGACATGTCACTAACATTTTAAAATCAAAACATAATTTAACATCTTGATTGTGTTGATATAGCTGCAAGAAGATTGAGTATCATCAGCATTTGATCTTGACTGTTACGTCTTTTGATCATAACATTAAATACAAATGTTTATGAAAGCAAGAGCATTTTATATACATGTAGTAGGAAATTATGTTCATCTTGCATTGAAATCACTTTAAATCTTTGTCTTTTCAGCACTGATTACATCAAGCACCCATTAGACAGACCACATGTCCACCAGCCAGAAGCTTATAAAAGACCGGATGGTGATATTGATACACTGACATCATATCATCGAGACTTTACAGGTACATTTTCTAGGGAAAGTTTGTTAAAGAGAGATTTATCCACTGGATTTGTGAGGCTAGATGAGCTTTTCTGTCAAGACTTGCGGTTGGATGGGAATTTGTGATGCACTTAGATGTACCACCCATCGCCAAAGCAAATGCCTATCAGTACTAAAGTAAGCCATTCAAAATTTCTGATAAGAAACTGAGAAATTCCACATGTGTTATTGTGTTCCACTGTGAATATTTTTTCATCCGAGTAGGAGTGTAGCCTACAACATATCCATATTTGTAGCAACTATTTAGACTATCCAAAGTTTTGTATACAGGAAAGCAGGCACACACATGTTGCACCATGTCTGACCGTTGTAAGGCACATATAAAGGGAAACTGAATCTACATTCCCAGAGGTAACCATCTTCAAAATGCTCTGTGAAGAGATGTAGGATGATAGTCTGAAATATTCTAAAGGACCTTCAACAATGAGCATTTTTTCAGCAGGACTGGGCTATGAATTTAGAGGTGACTGATTTCCAGCGTTAGTTGCTCATTGTATGTACCTTAGATCTTAAACTGTAGTAATAAATCAGGATGGAGTAGTACCACCTTCACCTGTCCTGTGGTCGGCACGAGCAGTACTCACCTCTGTTCATTTAATTTACAGAGAAGCATGCCCCACCTGCTCAGTTGGTGAAGCAGGAAGGACAGAGACAAATGCCTGCACGATTTGAAGGGGAGCCTACTTACAAAGGTTTGTTTTTAATTTCCATTTTAATTCATGTACTCCTCTTAACATGATTTGTGTTTGATTCGGATACTGTTATGAAAAGAAATGCCTTTTCTGAGGGCTCAGACCATAATAAGTGTTGTTTACAGACAAGTAATACCATTTGAAATTGAAAAAAGAAGCGCTTGTTTTGTTAGCATGTGATGCCTCAAGTGCTAATTTTATAACATTAAAATTGCGCCTTTCTAGAAGTGCTTTAAATGTCTTGTTGTCTTCCAATAAAAGAAAGAAAAATGCATTTGCATAAATTTTAAGTTGGAAATTTGAATTTAAAATTTAGTTTTACTGGACACCATAAAATTAGAGTAAGTTTAAAAATATCTCATAATATGAATATCTCTGGATATGAGTAAATTATTTGCAGATCGAGAGCTCTCTGCTCCTTCTGATGTAAAACTTATTTTTTTATTTGTGCATTTGTTTTCCAGTGGATTATCGTAAGTGGCCCCTTGATAGGGTTCAGCCAAAACAGCAAGAAGGGTATGTACCCCCAAATCAGCCCTTTGAGGGTCAGAGTACATTCACCCGTGACTTCCGTAAGTACAATGAGCCTCCTCGTAAAGCGTTGAGGCCCTGTGAGGCTACCCACAAGTCAGATGCTCCATTTGACGGAAACACTGGTTACAGGGATGACTTCATTAAGCACCCACTCCAGCCAAGAGAAATGCGTGACAAAGAGCTCTACAAGTCTCCTAACATTCCATTTGATGGCATGACAACTTTCAACCGGGACTACACCAAGAAACAAGGATCAAAGACAGAGTCTTGCAAACCTAATTCAGACGCTTATACATCATCTGCACCACTTGATGATATGACCACATTCAAGAATGATTTTAGGAAATGGAATGGAGAGCGTCCTCACGTCCATCAGCCAGAGGCTTACAAAAGGCCAGAAGGGGAGTTTGACATGAACACCACCAACAGAATCCAGTACAAGCCTCACCCAATCCAGAAGGTTGGCTTGGTGAAACCAGGAGATGGAAGGGTCATGTGTGCCGGAGAGTTCAGCGGACTTACCAACTACACAAGTGACTACAAGCCATGGGGCATCAAGAGAGAGATGCCAAAGCCTAGAGAGGGATGGGTTCCCAACAATGTGCCATTTGATGGTACACCTACATACAAAGCCCACTATATTCCACATGCCTTAGGACCACCTAAAAGTATGAAGCCAGAGGCTGCAGTCATGGGAAGCGATATGCCCTTTGATGATTCCACAATGTACCGCACAGAGTACATCAAGAAAGAGTCTGACATCTGTCCCGCAGCTGTCCTAGACACCAAGGTATCCAAGTGGAATTACATTGAGATGGATCCAAGAGGTCACAAGCAGTACCAGCCAGTCCATCAGACAACAATGAAATTGCAAAGAAACGGGTCAGCAAATAGCCGGCCACAGATCCCAGCATCTGTGTTCGCATAATTTGCAATCATAGCCAAGCTAGGGTAAAGATTGATCATTGTTCCGTCCATGATGATGTAATGCATCATTAGTTAATGTTTATACTTATACACATAAATTTGATCTTTTATAACTGGAAATTTTACATGTTTACAGTGATTCTTTCTTTATAAATATATTTCTTTGATAGTGTCATGTTACGTCTTCCAATAAAAAGATGAAGTAATGTGTAATGAGTACTCTTGATAACAGTGTGAAGTAGGATGATCTGGTTCCAAACAGTTTTTGAATACTTTAGCTATGTAAAGTGATGGTGAAGCGGGTGACAGATATTTTTCAATTTTATTTATGTGGTCCTACTTTTTTTTTACAAATGTAACTGTTGTATACACAACTAACAAATTAAGCATGTGGAGAATAATTGTACTTGCTTCAATTTTGTTCAACTTAAGATGTCTAATGACTGTGATAAAAAAAAACCCCAACTCATTCAGTTTTCTATTTCAATAATGACATCTCAGAAGCAGATACAAGAACTTAATGAAGTTCTCTTTGAAATGGTCCTAATCTGCACAGAAACATTTATGATAAAATAAGGACATTAGTTTGGTTTATTGCATGCATTGTATCTTTTTAAAGGCAGTCTAGTCCTTGCAATATATACAATATATAATTTTGGTATAACAAAGTGAAGTATTCTTTGTTGTGTTATCTGTGCTTGGAATTTTACTCACATCTCTTGTGAAAGTAAAGCTTGCAGTTACACAATGTACATGATGTAAACAAATTTCGATTTCGATTATTTTACAGCATGAAACTAAAGGCTTGGAGTGTGTGGTCTGTAATAATTGGATGCCTTCTCTTGTCATGCACATGTAACTGTGTGCAGGGAAGGATCTCAGTAGTACATGAGGGCCTTGTTTGAGTGGATTACTGACTGAATAATTTATACATTTTGTGTATCAAATTAAGGGAATTGTGTAAATAGAAGTAGATATTGTTTTAAATTCAAAGCTGATCAGTCAAACATACCATTATGAATGTACATCTTTGTTTTTCTGAGGTATGTGATTACATTTAACATGATGATTGTGTATGGATGCATTTGGCAATGTTTTGAATTCTTACAATGTCTTATAATGCTTATATAACTAGTTTTAGATCATGCAAAACCTTTTTATTTCTTCAAATAAAACGAACATTGGCAAACAAACAATATTTATTTTTGTCTCTTGTTATGAAAATTATAGATATTTAGAAGTACTTCTTAGAAGTTTTAGCATTCATTGCTTTGATCACAGATGTTTTGTGTGTTCAGGTGTTTTGAAGTAGATGTGGTGTTGGGGGAACATGGTTTGATGTTTAAACTTGGTAATACATGTTTATGCAAGCATGAGGATCCATACATGTGATAATGCATTTTGTGTTAAATCATACACACTATTATTATAACTTGGCCCATCACCATTGTACTCATATTCAATCTCTTTCCTTAACACCCTCCTGTATTCCTTTGGAGTGATCAGCAATACTTTGTTATAACAGACATATTGTATGGTCATTTCATTTAGGAGCAGTTTGCATCTACTATGTAATGATGTATGTATTTCTGGTTGACACTTTTAGAAGATGAAAAGCAATGTCTAAAATGCGAGCCATGCTTCAAATACCAAAGACTGCTATGTGCATATAGTGCCATCAAGTTTATTACTAATGATGACGTTTTGTAAGTCTTGAAAATGAGTATTTTTCTTATTAATCCATGATGAATCACAAAGTTTTAAGTTCAGTCATGAAAAGTAATCTCATATTTACTTAGTGAAATACAAACTGATGTATCAGTCTTTGTTTCTGTCTTTCCAATGTTTTTCTAATGTGATAACAAACAAAATGTCTTTATTTCATTTTGTCCTTTGTTTTTCTTGTCAAGAAACTCAGAACTAGTTTTTAATTCTTCTGCTTTTAGCCACTCATTTTATGGAAGAATGTCCTTCCATTTATACATACTGATAGCCATCATTTTACACCCACATATTTATCTCTGTTATTTGTTGCTCTATTTCAAACTCAGAACTCACCAATGTTCTGTTTATACTTCCTGATTACCTCTTTGATGTTGTCCTCCTGGTGCAGAACTGTTCTTTAAAAGCTGTTGTAGCTCCATGATTTGTGCCTGTTTACTTCTCTCACAATGACACAGTGATGTCTGAGCCGAGTGCCACTCATTACTAATGAATAGGGCTGTACTTTCAGTAACAAGTTTGTATACATATATGTTCATCAAAGTCAAAGCTTGATCAAAATATTTGTCATTCTACATTGTAGATACTGTAGCTGTAGCATTTCCCCTCTTTTCTAATTCTTACCTCTATCTCTCTTTTTTTAACATTCATAATGTATTCATCATTCATAACTAATGCAGTAGATAACTGGGCTAGTGGTATTTGGTCTATATTCTAGTACTCACCATTGAACGATTGTTGGATTCAGCTTTCTTGGCTCATTTTGTCAATTCAAGTGGGTATTTTTTTGCTTCCTAAACATCATGCAAACTTAATCTCTGATTAGGAAAGAAACTTGTAATTTCCCTGAACACGAACAAAAACCCACTACCACACTAGAAGAGTGTCACCTATTTATTGGTGTTCCACCCATGTCTAGTAAAGTTGATAAACTGCTTATGAATTTCTTTTCCCCCAATGAAGCAAACAAATAAAAAAAAACAAGAAGGCCAAAAACGAATGTACCATTGGAAATTACTTTTTATACAGCTTTTAAGTTCAGTTATTTACTTTTTTAAAGATCATGCATTCATGTATTCAATAATATACTAATATTATCCTTGAGTTACGTTTCATGCTTTATATGTTCACTCTTTCAATATTATATCTTAGCTCCTTTTGTTCAAAACTCTATAATGTACTACATGTATTAGCATGTTGTAAGGGTATTAAATGAACTACAAAGAACGCCAATCCTATTTTGTCTCTGTTTTATTCTTCTACATTCAGCAACACTCTTCAGTATTCTTTACTTTATTTCTGTTGTTTTCTCCCCGCCCAGCTTTTCAAGAACTCTTTCCATTGTTGTAATCTTTCTCTGAGTCCTTCATTCCCCACTGACCTTTGACTCTCCTCCCCTCCCCTCTTTACTACATATTCATTTTCAATATTACTGACTTTTCTTCACAATACTGACTACTACATGTGCTTTCTTCACAAGGCATAACATTTGATAAGAATACAATACACATCGTTATACATGTCATATACATGTCATATACATGTATTTAAATTTAGGGAATGTAGGTTAGTTTTAATTTTATCAAACTTGTTTGCGTTTTTAAATAATAATAATAATAATGAAGGTCATTTGTATAGCGTCTATCCCCACTACATGGGCTCTAGGCGCTCCATACACAAACTGACATACCATGTACATGTACAATTATACTCACACATGCACACACAACTATACAATCTAAAAAACATTTCAGTCACAGAATGAGGCTCTAAGCTTAAATGAAAGAACAACCACGGATGATGTATTGTATTATGCTTATGGGGTATCTAAATATCTAAAGGAGTCAAATCTTGAAAGCACATCCACTTTAAACTAGAAACAAATGTACATGTAAGTTAATCATTTTGATATATACATGTTTATATATATATATTTTAAAATACGGCACAGCCATTCATCACATTTATTGACAGGAACACTTATAGTGCACAGTAGGCCTACAGAAGATGATTCTGGGAGACTTTTCAATTCACACAAATGTTATGACATTAAGTAGAAGGACTGATGGCTAGTGGCTAGTATACTGTGACTGTGCCTTTATGGGATTTCCCAATCATATCACATTTAGAATATTCATATTCAGCACCAGTTCTTCTTGTCGTCAATACATCTCCTCTTGTATTTATTCCTTTTAGCCCATTGACACGGAGCATATTTTGTTATAGGTGTTACTAAGCTGGTCAGTGTTTGTGTTTGTGTGTTGGGACAGTCAGGATGGAACACATTCCTAACAATAACATCATCACTACCAACGACAAAACAAACAATAATTTAAGAAAGATGAAAACAGACAAACAACAATTGTTCATATGGATCTTATAGATAGTGGTCAGCGGGCTGGCCTTTCGAGTCCCAGGCGTGTAGACTCGGATGGGGATGAATGGCGAGTCTTTTCTGATCCATCATCAGGTGTACTCATGGAGAAAAAAAACCCTTTGTTACACATTTGTTCACGTGCCCAGGTGTAAACATGGTGCCCTACTACAGATAGTGAAACATCTTGTCAGTATGTTGATATAATACATTCTGTATGGGTTCCGACTAGGCAGTACTACCACTTTGCCTCCTTTGATTGAGTTTGAGATGGCTCAGGAATGCAACAGGTTTGTCGGGGCAGGCCTAATAATGTATACATGTATTGTAAAGGGCGTTGAGCTTGCCATAAATCGAGAAAATGCTATTGTTTGGAGGAAAACAACCCCCCCCCCCCAAAAAAAAAAAAAAAAAAAAAAAAAAAAAAAACAACAACGAAGAAAAGAAGAAAAAAAACAGAAAGACAACCCAACAACACGAACAAACTAAAAATGAAAAACATACAACAAACTACAAACAAATCACCATTACCACAGCAACAACCCTCCCCAAAACAACAACAACAACAAACAAACCCAAAACAGAATAAAACAAAACAAACAACAAACAAACAACAAAATACTGGGTACAAACAGACAAAACAAAAACATGATAAAAGTCTAGAGGAGCGTGCAGAAGATGCACACGTACACACGTACTGATTTGTCAAAACCCTCAGATCGAAGCCCCATCTTCTGCCCGCACATGGCGTCATCATGTAGAGCCTACTCACCGATGTCACTACTTGGACAATCAGAGTGGGCACAAAACAAGCTTTCACAGGGTTTAGGCACCCTCGTATTATTTATGCTTCCATCCATATTTTGTTTTGGTCATAAGCCACACATGAACTAAATACATGTAAATGTTCTTACTTAATAAGCAAATCAAAACAAAATACATCTTGTAACAAACAAGAGACATACCAATGAGATTCCTTATGCGAACATGTACATGATTATGAGGACAACATAGGGCCCACTGTGTAGGCCTACTCAACTAAACCATTGCGACGTGGACATAACAAGACTACCCTCATCCCAGAGTTCCAAGGCAATAAATATGTACTGATAAGCTTTATGGAAACCCATGGGATACCAAGCTCGTTCAGCAAAGCCTTAAATTCATGAGGTAATCGCCGTGTTGTATCACGTTCTTCGTCGTTGTCCTCTGTCCTTGTATAGCATACTACGATTACACAACACTGTGCTGTGTCAAGACAAGACTGGGCAAATAAAGCAAGACTCCAGGTGTACCGCTATGGGTAGGTACTGCATGATGAGAAAGCAATAGTAAAGACTTGAGGCTCCAACCATTCACGCACCAAGTATACACGATTGTAAGTTGTGTACTACATGATTGTACACACCGATAGAACGGGTTGACATCAAGAGGCAGTGTTCACTATCACACACTCAAAACACCATCAGCGTATCAAGCAACATTTACTAAAACTGTACGGTTAATTGTAGGCCGATGCAAGACCGTACCAAGAAAATTCAACATATCAGGTGGACATATATTACATTTTCTGCGTCTTGCATTAGCACCGTATTCGCTTTTTTGTTTTTGTTTGTTTGTTCAATTCTCTCCCCCCCCCCTTGCTTCTGCCAATCCCCTCAGGGCCAGTCACTGCTCTAAACAAAGTAACTGATAATATTCTGCTCTAAGGGCAGAAGTGAGAATAAAGGAACTTCAAATCTATAGACATTTCAGCGATCGATACCGCTAAGGCTGTTTGAAAGGAAACAATGCAAACACCTCGTTGCCACAATAGAAACTGAGCCCTCTACAAAGCCTGAATTGGAAAGTGAAGAGGTGTCGTCTCTCCTTTACAGTCCCCGTAAAACTCCACGCTTGCTTAGTGACCTTTCAACGATTTAGTATTTTGCAAGTCCTTGTGCTTTCCATACTCCATGCATGATAGCACCACTCGCGCTTCACATTCACAATCAGTATAACTGACTAAGGATTATGACGTCTTAAGGATTTTGTGAATGATCAGGAAAAAACAATAAAGGCAAATCTCGAGTATAGAGCCCCACTGACATGGCTAGTTCAATGAAGGGTACTGTCACTAATTTTGACCTTCCTTGGGAAACAAAACAACATCAACAACCCCCCCCCCCCCCTATTAGTTAACTAATAGAATAATAATAAAAAAGGAGTTTCTGTGAACCTAAAGCACGAAATCAAAATACTAAACGTAAACGTACATGGTTACAAGAAACTGTTACAGAAGTTAATTCAATCAATTCTTCACGATGTTGCAGTGCAGCTCTCATTGTATCGCTTACATTTTCACAAAACAAACACATCCAGAACCTTCCTGTACTCTATATTATAGTTTAGTCATTAATTCAGTCTGAAGCATTCTGTCCGCGAACGAAGTCACTACAAACTATGTTATGGTAGCCTTTTAATGCAGATACCCAGGCATCATTATTAAAACCACCAGTATTTTATCTCTCACGTTTTCCCCATATCCCTTCTTCTGTGAGGTCAATGTGTCTGCTGGTACTGCTGCAGTACAGCATGGGCCCTATGTACACATTGATTTTAGTATTTGGTGCGTTGTGTCCTTGGCACTACCCTTGTCACGTCTCTTTCTCGGGGGGGGGGGGGGGGGGGGGGGGGGGGGGGGGGGGGGGGGGGGGGGG
>JAUELK010239490.1:0-27913 GCA_031471215.1 Gastropteron pacificum | reverse complement strand
CCCCCCCAAAAAGTCCCCAAAATGGTGTAATAATGTATTTGAACAGCCCCTAACTGTACAAAAACACACAATGGGAATCGTTATGTAATGTTGGTTATTTTAAGGGGAGAAAAGGAAAAATCATAGAGACACTAATAATATAATAATATAATAATAATTATAACAAGCCTACTCATATGCCTCAGCAAGACATCAAAGGTGTAAAAGGTCTACATACCCCTTTCTTTGCATCTTTCTTGTCTCCTTCCTTCTCTTTTCCTCCTTTCTTAGGTGCCGGAGAGGCTGATGTTCTATTCATCATGTTCAATGCCATTTTTGTTGCCTCGTCTGCAATGCCTGTTCTTCTCTTAGTCTGGAGAGTTGACAATAAAGAAGTGTTTGATTCATGCCTAGGTTATAGTTAGGGAATATTGTAGTCACTTTTCGTTACACAAGGAATCAAGAGGCAAACGTCAGGTTTTAAAGGATATACATGTACTTCCATAAATGGTTATTTTGAATGGAACATATTTGTTTAGCTAAATGTCTGTTAAAAAAAGTGGGTTTTTTTAGCATTTAAAAAGGAAGAAAATTGCACCATGCCGAATACATAAAGAGTGTATTCATGATACGTATATTCTATCTATTCAGCTTTGCATGAATTTAAAAATCATTAACAATCATGTGATATTTTGGGGACAAGATGGCAGACAACTCTCAGATCACTTGATCTAGGTCACCAAACATCAATAATCAAATGGTTTTCAATGAATGTTTAACTTGGCCATGAGGCCACCTATACAAGCTTAGACAAAGAACCAGATTCTCCTTTAGACATGAAAAACTGTCAAAAACATAACAGCTTTTCATCGATTCATTTTTTAATGAATGTTACTGACCTTTTCAAAGAGCGTATAATCAGAATATGCCATGACCTTGAATGCTCCGCGAATCCTTTTTGCTGAAATCAAAGACACAAAAGAGATGTGAGGACTTTCCATGCGACAAGGTTTTATTAGTTCAAAAAATTTGAGGACAACTTGTTTGAGTTTGAACTAAAGAAAAAAAAAATTCTGTTCAGACTAATGTGAACATATGTTTTACATTTTAAAAAACGACAATACCATTCAGTTGCATCTTAATGGCTTCCTATTTCTTTAGCAAAATAGAAAAGAAAAAACAAATTATCTGTAAACTCATAGACTAGCAAGAACTGGTGGAAAAAAAAACCTCTAATGTTTCTGATCATTATTTCTTCGACTCATCAAATCAGAATTTTTAAAGTGTTTTATCAGCATCATTTGAATAAACAATTTTGAAACACTGCAACAAAACAAAAAGAAATTATAGAAACAGGTATTCCTTATTTCTCACAACTTGGGAAGTGTTCCTGAGTCAAAGGTCCGGGGTTCAATACCCGTCCGTGCCGACTCGATTTGGATTTGAGAGCATTTTCACCACCTTATGTGTACTCTTGGAAAAGGTACTTTGTCACGACTTTCTCACCTCACCTAGGTGTACAATAGGTACCCGACTATAGACAATGAAAGATATTGTCAGAATTTTGGTAATATGCTGTATAGCGCTTGGAGTTCAAAGAGAAAAAGCGCTATATAAATCAGCTATTGCTATTATTAGATCTGCCTGCTGACTTACCCCCAGGATAAAGCAAGGGAGCCAGGTTAAGGAAGGCCACACCATGGAAACTGATGCTACTATCGTCTTCCTGGGAACAAAAACACATGCAAATTACACACTGCACTCATTAGGGGACAAACAGAGTGCATCAAGTTTTATCCAGCGCCCACTTTTTTCTGGAAAATGATATCATTCATTGACTTACGTTCTCTATAAAACACTACTAGCTCTCCTTCATTGATGACGTCATTTTCCGGCAAAAACGAGGTGCTGGATAAAACAGGATGCCTCTGTTTGCACCCTTACAGAAATAACAAAATTGGATACAGAAAACTTAGTAAGGAATTGTTCAAATGACTTGCTTTTTGCAGTATTTTCTACACGAAAGAATCAAAAATATTAATGTTAATGTTAATCATGAATTTCATAAAGACTTTCAACTTGCTACCAATCAGCTCACTATTATATAAACAGAGAAGCATACAAAGTGAAGAAAAGTTTTATATCAAGAACAAAATATAATCACCAGTGAACATATAGTAGTGATTTTGTTGGTGGGGCTTTTAGGCTTTTCATGTTTAACAGGGTTCATTTGAGTATAAGCCAAGCAGTAGTGTTTAAACATTATGTTCACAACAAGAAATGTAGAATAAATTCTTTTGTTTCCAAAAATGCATTTGAAACTTAAATTCAAATTCTCTAAATATCCTTAAAATATGAGGTACATATGGATTTTGAAAAATGTGACTAGAACAAAGGTGAAACAACAAATGTGAGAAAAATAGAAACCTCAGTGACTTGCAGGAATGTAATGTAATCATCTGATAATGCCTATAAAATTTGTTTTATGATTTTTCTTTTTTAAATGTAACATCTTTAGTTTGAACGTTGAGATTTTAAAAACGACAACCACTTTTTTTTAAAGTTTGTATGGTCAAAATTTGTTGTAGTATACTGCATGCTCTATGACCAATGTACCCTTTCCATTCTATAAAGCAGTGTTATTACGACTATATGTTCTAAGCATCCTTTCAGTGGACATGCTATGTAAGTACCCATAAAATAAGTCAAGAGAAGAGAAACACCTTGAAAGGGAGAATGACAGACAACTTGAAGAAAACTGAACACACAAATAGAATCAAACACTTGCTTCAAGTCAACATATAGTTCACATACTAACGTAAATGCTGTTGAAATAGGCATACATGTCAGATGCTATAGTACATAAAATCAACAACTGAGGGGGGCAGTGGGCAAGTTCTGAGTTCCAACAGGTAAATTCAACAAGGAAAACAAATTGTGCTTCAACAGTAGGCCTATGCCTATTACTCAACTGGCTGCTTATATAATTCCCTACATTATTTCTTTTGTGTACATACTTTTAGTTAATGATAGATGAGAATACAAAATATTAATGATTAATTCATTTATGACAAGCCCTTTTCTCCATGATGAGTTTGCATTAAACGCACAGTGCATATTATATGATATTAAGTGTTAAATCCCTAACAGAATAAGTACTGCATGTCATTAATTTAGACATAATGATTTATGTACTTAAGATTTTTCATACAGAACTGTCTAGTTTAGCTTGACATAATTTTGAATATGCTAATGCATTCCTTAGTCAAATGCAAATAACTGCAGACACTGATAATTCTTTAAACCATCAATGACAATCGAAAGCTCTCAGATCTAGAATAGTCCATAAATGTTCAGTGGTTTCAAAATAACCAGACACATTTATTCAAATGAATGTTGAAAGAAAGGGAACATTTCTAAAAGATGCATAAAGAAGAAACATAAAACTAAATCACAATGACAACCATGTAACTCACAACTGCTGCGCCACCCTACAGGCAGGCATTGGTATAGATATGATAACAGATTTGCTCTTTGTAATACATGATAAAAAGAGTGAGAGAGAGGGGTTGTGCAAAAGAGAGAGGGGTGGTGCAAGAGAGAGAGAGAGAGAGAGAGAGAGAGAGAGAGAGAGAGAGAGAGAGAGAGAGAGAGAGGGGGGAGGGGGGGGGATATAGAAACAGAGCAAAATGATACACAATACATCTCTCACAAAAAATATACACACAAAAAAGGAACAACAAACTGGTTAAAGAAGTCTAATTAATGACAACAGTTTTCTATTTTGTCATAGAAGAACAACATTAGTATTCACTTCTAGATAGGTAACTAGATATAGTCATACATATCTAGAGACAAAAAAAAGTGTAATCTCTGTATCAAAAACATCCATGTCACACAATCGAAAAACACATCTAGAGGCCTTTTGTATGCACTGGTTCCAGATGTAAAAGACGTTTACATTGCTTTACTTTTTTGGTTTATCACTGTTGTTTGTTTGTATTTCTTGATTATTTCTTTTTCTCTCAAAGAAATGATAAATACAACCTTTCTTTTGTCTTGATGCCAAAGACTTAAAACATGATAAGTTTCTACTGTTCAAGACTATTTCAATTTTTCAAGCAAAATATGTCTCTACACTATATGAACTATACATCTCTTCATCATGCTGTATTGTTACAGTTTGACATGATTTTTCAGAACTATACAACGTGTATAAAGAGCACAGCAGGGGTCTCACAAAGATACACAACATTCAATGTCCATTTTCCATTACCCTCCGAGAAAATGCCTACAAGGATTAAATTAGACAAAACAAATATCTGTATGTGAGTAAGAAAAACAAAAGGGCTTAGTACTCAATCTATCGCCACCTTTGTTACATATTATGGACTACATGTAAAGCTTGACTTATGTTTTGAATTAAAGGGGGGATGTGGATGAGTTGTTGGGAGGAGGCGGGAATGGTGTGACCCCTGGCCACGTAAGCATGCCAAGATCTTTTTTAAAAAACAATCCAAACTATGTAATACATCTAAAACTGTGTTTACTAAACATTATTTGTACACAAATTGCTAAATGATCCATCACCATCACTCAAAGTGAACCGATATCCAAACCACTTAAAAGTGGACTAAAGTATTCACAAGCACTCCAGTATGCTACATATTAAGCTTCTCATTCTGTTTTATGATACGGTTATTTACGTTTCTGTACATGGTCCATTTACCTGCTGATCTGGATTCTGAAACATGTCAAAGAGTCAGTTTTCAACCATAGGCCTACATCTCAGCCCACCCAAAGGACAAGCTTGTAAGCTTCCTTGGTTCATTAAAATCATTTTAAAGTAGTATAAAAAACCCTGAAATGCAGAAGCACATAAAACCGTGTCTCTGTGGATGTATACCTTTTTCCCTTTGCCTGTGGCTGGTTGGGGCATACGCATGATCTCTACGGGCCAGTAGCGGTTCTTTGCTATTGTGTCTTGGAACCTGTCAACAGAATATACAAAGTAAGCAAATGCAGTCAAGTTTGAGAAAAGTGTTGCACTGGACTTAAGATGGCTAAAGAAAGACCATGAGTAACATGGAGAAGATCATTTAGATGAATGAGATGAATGCAATGATATACCCTTGGGACTCACTGATTAAGCTGGCTCAGAAAAGTTCAGGGTTTTTGTTAGCCTACAACACCACCCAATGAAATGGTTCATGATAATGATGAAATATGAATAATTAAGTTTGTTCAAAACTGTTCAGTTTCTTACCAATGCTAGAAGAATTGTCAAGGCTTTCTTGGTAATCACAACGAAAACTCAGTGTTAAAAAAGAACTTGACTACTGAGATAACCTTGTGCCATGATTTGTGATGAACATGGGGTTTGATTGCAGTATAGACTATATACAAACTTTCACCGATGTAGATCTAAACATTGAGTCAGCGCCTTAAACCCATATGACCATGTGTATCCAAAGATGTACAATAGTCTGAACAAGTCTGAGACATAAATGAGCAAGAGGATGCCATTTTTCTTGCATTAAACAAGCCCAAAGCTCTTTACAAAGCCAGTACTGCTATCTGAAGAGACACATGTGAGTGATATATATTCTTAACACTTCTGTTCATGAAAGTACATGAAACCATCAAGAGATGTGATTAAGATGTCCAGAGCTCCGAAGACCCAATTAACCTGGAAGTATCACCAGAAAATACTACCACTACTACTGTGACACTCCTCACCCTCTGACAGCTGATGACTCAAAGTAGCATCTCCTCTCCATGTTCCACACCACCCTGTTCTTCTCAGTCTCTGAGAGCTGGCGGTGGTCTCGATCTTCCTTAGCCTTGAAGTCCCCATCCTCATCTTCTATGGGGTCACTGAACATACACCTGGTTAGAATGACAAACCAACACATGTCTAAACTCTTCCAAATAAAAATCCTCATCATCAGCAGCAGCAGCAGAGGCATCATCATCATTATATGACCATGTTGAGTTGCCATGTTGGACTGAACTTTTACACCATGTTAAGACACTGCCAACATCCAAAGAAAGCATTTTCTACTGAATCATTACTTTTCCTTTATCTCAAGATCATATTTTGAAACTAATCATACTAAAGTCTCAGAGCGATTTTTTTTCAATTTTGAAAGTAGCAAAGCCATGCAAACGAATATAATCAGACTTGCGATCATAAGCATTTGGGGCTTCTGTGTATTGAGCTACCTTGTTGAGGGCTGCACAAAAATAGAAAGATGTGGAGGAATATTGCAGAGGGCTACTTCCAGCAGTGGAGGAATACAGCTTAGTGATGATGATTAAGATGATGATATATCTTTAGCGGAAAGTACTAAACAAATATAGTTTTTATCAAGACCAAACAACTTACTCATCTCCCATGAAAACAGCATTGCCTTGAGCAGTGCCCGGAACTGCCCATTTCTTCTGTTTACTAGGTAGTTCCTTATCTTGTCCAGGTTTTAGGGCACCATTGATGAATACAACAGGCACCTCTTTCTGTTCAAAGAAATACAAATAATTGCTATAGCAACTTGACCAAAACAGAAGAAAAATCAACAATACCATCAGAACACATTAATAAAAAAACAAGAATAGAAAAGAAACCAATGTGCCTGATGTTACTATTTCTTTACTATTACTAAGACTACAAAACAACTAGACTGGAACTTGGAAAAATAGATACAGACCTAAACCTGAGAACGTGTAGTCTACAGGCTAAAAATGTTTTCTAATATTAGTATTATATAATAATAGGATGATGGCTAGGACTACCTCGCTTGAGATGGGTACTGGCAGGGCAGCACCATACATGTACTGGGTGCCAGATATTGACCAGGTCTCAGGGGGCGAGAACAAGTTGCCCACTGACACGGTCATCAAGTTCCCATTTTCCAGCTGTGCCCCGTCCAGCAACGGTTCGTTCACAGTGACCACCACCTCAAGTACAGGCTGAAAAGAAAATAATACAATCCTGTTGTCAACAAATGTTCAATGAAGATATAACCAATCTGCAATTATTAGTGAAGAAACCCCATGATTACTAGCTTTAGGGATATTTTCTTCATAACCATGCAAGCATAGAAGTTTTACAAGTAAGCAAATAAGTTGTAACAATATGTATGCTCTATGCATTGATACAGAGTCTGTGAAAATCATTGTTTATTTCTAGCCTTGTGCCATCATAATGACTTATTGTATTTTATTTACAAACAAAAGAGAATATCAAAAGCAATTCCTGTTATGTATGTACCTTTGGCGCCTCAAGAGGTGCTGATTCCAGGGGTGATCCGGGCACTGGATTTATAACCAGACTCTTGTTTAGTTCAGTGGCTCCTATGAAGAAGAAAGATTAAAGGTTTTTTACAAGCATGTGTATATGTTAACTCCCATAGAATTGATAAGGCAGGTCTTTGAGATGTTGAAAGAAAAAAAAAGGTAGTCTAATGATTTGAATTGATACATGTTCAAGCTCTGTGTGCAAAGCAATAGAATATGTTAAAGCACTAAAAACATTTAACACTATAATTCAAACCATTTAGAAGCTTCCTTGCTTTCTTGTTCACTGAATAATTAGCGTATCTACAAACGAAGATGATAGGGACATACAAACCTCGAACAAATGAAATCAAGTCAATGGTGCATTGTCCGAGAATGTTTGTCTTTTCTTCCCTCTGTCTCTTCTCTTTTGGAAGAACTTCAGAGACAGTCACTGTGAAAAAAAGTTGAATACAGTATAACATGAATTGGTCGAGCACATGAATTCATGGATTCGACAAACAAGGACAGAACTCCCAAATCTTGTTCTTTATTCTCTCAACAACTGTATCCACAAATAATTTCAAAGTTTCAACAAACACATTTGAGGCAACATCGACCCTATTCCCTTCATTGCAAGCATCGCCAGCAAGCAAAACAAGACATGTAGTGCAGTCTAGGCAGTGCTCTTTCCCCTTCTTGTGTCCGTATAGAGGCCCAGATTTAAGATTAATCAGGCACACGGTAAACTTTCATAAAACAAAACATTCATTCAATTTTTTTTTTTAAAACAGATCTAGTAGATAGCAGTAAATACTTACAAACAAGCGGCTTGAAAGCAATCTCGTCTAAAGCTAAGGGGTCATCGTAAGTGCAGTTAAGATTTGTGCTGAAGTTAAACTCAGCTGGGCTATCTGGAAAACATTCAATCTTTGGACTCTCTCCCAGAGGTTTATCTCCGAACTCAATCTTGACCATAGCATTTACAGTTTCACCCTTGGTGCCTCTCTGAAACATAAAGTCAAGATTTTTGTGAACACATTTTACAGAATTTTAGAGAAACAGAATAAAAGGCTTAACATAAGCTTCTAAACTGGGTGTTTTGTTTGTTGATCTAATAGAATTTTAAATTAAAACACATTTTGATACTGACTCCAAGATAACTGATGACAACACAAAGAAGTGTTCTTAAACTTAAAGGTATTTGGAATACATAAACAGTAAGGAATAACCTTTAAAAATTATAAATGTAAAGCTCAATATCCAACTATAGATTCTAATTCTTCAAGATCTTTCTAAAACCCATAATTCTCATACATAAAATGTTTTAAAGAGAAGAGAGTTTTACCAAGTTCTTGGCCCGCACAACAGTGATACTAATAGGCTCTGGGGGCCGAACTTGAGGGGCATCTGCTTCTGCTGACATCTTGTTTGTCTGAAATACGAAAAGATTAGTGGAGTTATTCACTGAAGGCATAAAAGCTGTAGAACCACCTTTTAATATAATGCTAGGCCTACGCATCAAAAACCTCAAGGAAGAGTATATTCAGATCTACATCTATACCAATTCCAATTATCTACCTTATTATCAATCATCAATGATATAATTACAATGAATCATACATTTTTCAACATTTCCAATAAATGAGAGCCCTACAAAAAGTGCAGGTCTATCATTGTCAAAAGGGACTCAAACTTAATCTCTTCTCTGAATGTTACTGCAACCAAACGTTTTGTAAAAGATACACTAGTCACTGTATAGGCCCTAGATCTAGTGTATGGAGGCATCAGCATTAGAGCTGGGTCCTGTTTGCAAGCCCCAGGCCTCACTTTCGCTCGCAAGCAGTCGCAGCAAAACCCAAGACTGTTTTGAAGTGTTTTGACTTGACATGGGCAAGACCCCACAAGACACAATACTAAATTTTAATTGGAAAATCTAAAGTCGCACACCACAGCTTGCTACTAATCTGCTCGAAACGTGTTTTATTTGTTCATTCTTCTGCGACCCTCCTGCCTCCTACTACAAGCGACAACCAGTCAACTATCACCCGCTCCCCAGCTTGACGTTGATCCTTTGCTCAGGCTCATCTTGGTGGTAACTTGGTATAAAGCTACCCCATCCCTGGGACTCGCACTAGCATAGTATACAACACCACTACATGGAAGGAGCAGTGTGGACAGGGCATGAAGTACTTTACTAAAAATGGACTGATATCCGGCATCTAGTTTAACAATGGCCAACAACTGGGTGAACTGTTTGGCCGTGTCCAGTCTCTTGACCAACACACAGACCATTGTTCTTCTGAGATTGATGTCACTGCACTGATGATTGATGATTGATAGCCTTGAAAAACTATCCTTGATTTATGGGATAACAGTAACACATATCCGAGAATCTTGTCTCTCTGGTCTTCTTAAGCTCCTATATTATACAGTTTGATTCAGTGTGTGCTCAACTGTTGCTTTGCATATTTCTGTGTGAGCCTGTGTGTGTGTGCTTACTTGTACTTGTGAATGTGATGTGAATGTGAGGCTTGTTGGGCTTGGCCCGATATGAAAATGTGAAGAAATCGAAAGCAGAAAAAAATGACTTAAAGGCAAACTAACTACAGAACCTGCTGCAACTGTCTTAATTAAAACATGTATGCACTGTTTATGCGTAGAAAGTAAGTTGGTGGACAAAATCCCTTACTTTGTCGAGCTCAGAGTTGACAAACTGCTTTGTTTTTCGGGTCAGCTTCCACTTGATATCAACTTCCGGTAGTGCTAGGCGACGCTAATTTTTGGTGTGCTTAGCTTATAAAAGAGTTAAACATACTGTATTCATTTTCTATACTTTTCGTTTATTTACTTTTCTTTTCCCATTTATATTTTTCTTCTGAGATGGCATGGGAAACTGGGCGCATGCATCTAGAGCCGGAATCCAGAAAATCGTGCGTTTTCTCATTTCAGTCGTTTTACGGACATTTTTCGATTTCTAGGTAGCAATCAACTATATCTAATAACCTGTATACGAAGTAGATCTAGGCCTACGATGCTATTCTTTAACCGTACATTATTAGATGGCATCGGAGTTCGGAGTGGACCGTGATTTTGCTATACGTCTGCCAATTCTGTTCTTATTTCTTCCATCTTTTATTTTCCCCTCCAAGCAGTAGGTCTCTATTCTTTTCACCTCCCAGCAATAGGTCTCTATTCTTTTCGTCTCAAAGCAGCTTGCCTATATATTCTGTTCACCTCCGATCAGTATGCCATATTTATATTCTTTTCACCTCCAAGCAGTATGCCTATCTATTCTTTTCACCTCCCAGCAGTATGCCTATATTATTCTCACCTCCCAGCAGTATGCCTATATTATTCTCACCTCCCAGCAGTATGCCTATATTATTCTCATCTCCGAGCAGTATGCCTATATTATGTTCACCTTCCAGCAGTATGTCTATATTCTTTTCACCTCCAAGCAATATGCCTACCTATTCTTTGCACCTCCAAGCAATATAGCCTATCTATTCTTTGCACCTCCAAGCAATATGCCTACCTATTCTTTGCACCTCCAAGCAATATGCCTACCTATTCTTTGCACCTCAAAGCAATATGCTTACCTATTCTTTGCACCTCCAAGTAGTAGGCCTACCAATTCTTTGCACCTCTGAGCAGTCCATCCGTCATGAGGATTCTCTCTCTTCTAGGCTAGACAGATCTTGACTTGGAGCAGAGGGGCTGGATTATATAATATAGGGTCTGTGCTTGGAGTGTAATAACGCGTCATGCTTTGCGTAAACTCATCTATGCTACATAATAAAAATTCAAACAAAAAACGAATAACTAGCAGAGTTTTCTTATCGGCTTACTTCACAGTTTGTGAAGTACCGGGTACTGTTTGAAATTGTTCTTTTTTCTTTAAAGAAAAAGAGAGAGTTTTCTAGTACGAGTAGTCAAGCATTATTTTGATAGAGTGTGCATAACTTACAGTAGACAGACCTTCACATCCTCTACGTATCCACTTTCGCAGTATGGTATGACGAATAAGTACATTTGTAGTAGGCCCTTGTCCTCCATACATACGACGATGAGATCAGTTTGGTAAGTGCTAATGGATTGGGGGTTTTCCCCTAGAGAGCTTTGTTTGACAGGTCCTCCTCCTATGTTGACACTTAGGATGCCCCAAATAGGGGTGTCGGGTCAAACTTCACAGGCAAGTTACAACATCATACACTCTTACTCTTACATAAACAGTAGGAGTCAAATTTGTTCCGACCTACGCGTGTTTGGATTTGGTTCCATCTTGTCTGTGATTGGCTGAGAACGCCCATCTCGTGGCATGACGGATAAAGGCTGCCTTTTTTCATTTGTTTCATTTCGTCTTTCTTGTTTTTCTTGTTTCATTAATGTCTTTCTTTTCTTTTTAATCTTTTCTTTCTTTTTGTGTGTGTCGTTGTTGTTTTCTTCTTTCTTGTTTCTTTCTCTTTCTCCTCTTCCTGAGATCATACCAGGTTTGGAAATATAATAATAGCATTTTAAAATGTTTTCCTTTTGTAATTTGCGTCATTGGTAGCTAGACCCTTATAATTTGTGAAGAAGGAAATCGAGATTGAGATCTAGGTAGTGCACAATTAGTTGATCAACCCACAGCTTTGCAGCATATGCTAATATATAGCATTTATAAATGCTTAGATCATCATTGCTAATAACTCAATTGCTCTCTCTAGAAAAGCTAGAAATCTTGGAGTATATGTTGACAGATCTCTCTATGGAATCCAGAAAAATTGCACAATATTAAGACCATATCTTGACAATGATGCACTAAAGAAGCTTGCATCCGCATTTATTCTCTCACGTCTGGATTATTGCAACTCATTGTTCGCTGGTCTTACCGAGGACAAACTATCAAAATTACAACGTGTCCAAAACAACATCGCCAGGTTGATTCTTAAGCAACCAAAATGTCATCATCTTAAAACAACTTCATTGGCTCCCAATCAGAGCAAGGATTGAGTACAAAGTAGCATTGATCTGTTTCAAAAGTATTAACAATGACTCTCAACATTATATACAAGAACTGCTTACGCCATATGCCATCACGCTCTTTAAGATCGAGCAAGTCTAACTACCTTGTAACACCAAGAGTCTCCCTGAAAAGATATGGAGTGAGAGCATTTTCTTTATATGGTCCATCCGTGTGGAATTCCCTCCCCGAGGATCTTAGGTACCAAACAGTCAGGTATTCAAGAAAAAGTTGAAAACATATCTGTTCACAAAATATTTGGACTAAGTATTATTCCAAATGATGATATGTTATCAGAGGTTTGATGAGAACGTTGTTGGGGTTTTTTTTGTCTTGATTTTATAGTAGTTTGATTGAATGAGTTTTATGCTGTAAGTTTGATGCGTATGTCATTGTATGCCATTGCATTTGTAGTAGTACTAGTTGTAATATCACTATTGTGCGCCTTGAGCCCACACAATGGGGAAAGTGCGCGTTATAAAATACACTTATTATTATTATTATAAAGATCTAGCGCTTTAACCCGCTCTACATAAAGCTCAAAGCGCTTTACATCCACTATGAGACAGACCTGGTGCATTCCATAGCTTTCTCAACCTCCTGAGAGGCATACTGGCAGTGCTGCCTTGGTCGGCGCGCGGCGCTCATACCAACATACTGACAAGATCGTTCACTATCTATAGCGCTGGTACCTATTTTACACCTGGGTGAGGTGAGAAAGTCGTGACAGAGTATCTTTCCCAAGAGTGCACCTGGTGGTGGATAAGAAAATACTCTTAAATCCAAATCGAGTCGGCACGGCCGGTGATCGAACCCCGGACCTTTGACTCGTGAGGCCAACGCTCTGACCACAGCACAATATAAACAGGCGTTGCCATTGTCCTAATAGCAATGAAGAATACTATCTATCTATCTATCTATCTATCTATCTATCTATCTATATATCTGTCTACAGTATGTAGGCCTATCTATATATGTCTGCAGGGGCGTGGCCTCCTTGTATGCCAAGTATATTATACGGCATACCCCTGTTTTATAACAATGATTTGATAGCTGAGAATTCTTTAAAACGACACCGTAAGCTCCGCTCCTCTTGTCTATATTCCAGTTCTAATAACGTTGCGTTTGTTTACCAATAACCCCTTTTCCCTTTGTAACAATGGACAGGAACAAGGAAATTGGTTGCATTGTTGTGTTTGCACATGGACGGTCATGTGGGCTTTGAATATTGATCACGTGAAAAGAAACATGCAGTTAGTTGTCTTTGCCAAGCCGTTTACCACCGCATTCTAACAATAGGCTATCCTACGTATGGATGATGCTCTACTTGCTTCTTTAACAAACCCCTAAAAATGAACTAAACTAGATCTAGATAGATCTAGGCCCTAGCTCAAGGCTTAGAATCTACGTCTACTCTCGTCTGATTGAACACGTTGGCGCGGGCCGTTTCGCGTGTATTTCCGTTGAGTGGCCGATGACAAAAACGGGATCTGTCGTTAGACTGGGTTTTCCCCCTTTTACCTTGGATCCCATCCAATGACAAGCAAAAGGTCACGCGGTCTCTTGCCGTATCTGTGCAACTGCCTGACGGGAATTTGACGGTTACTAAAAATAGGTCAACAGTTTTGAGGAAAATCCCAACCAAGCCCAGCCATCTTGACGTTTGTGGAAACTGGAAACATCGTTTGGTGACTTCATCATAAGTTAATTTCCCTGAAATCTCAAACCCTGGTATTCAAGACGGTATCGTTTGACGGTCTGCCAGTATGAAATCTAAGGTGAGATTAACTTTTTCGTGCGTTTATCTAAAGTTTACAGGAATTTGAACACCAGAATGATTCTCACTCGAGGAAGTTCTCTGGACTCTAGATTTAGAAGTCTAGATCTACTCAGTGGTATCAGTAGCAGAAGAAGGAGGGTAGGTTTTCACATTCTTCAGTCACTTCGTTGTTCACTACCATCGAAAGTGTAAATCAAAGAAGGAGAGATGCTAATGATTTCTTTAAAAATTGATTGATATGATCCATCAATGCTTAGTTGGTTTGTTGTTGTGTTGGCGTTCTTTAACGTTTAAGCCGGACATCATCATACATGTCATGATACAAAATGATATCATAGATAGACCGTTTCGCTGAATAATCCAGTGGATCGGAGTGAGAGTGAATTGGGGTTCGAAATCGGAAATTGAATAGGCCTATTTTCATCACAGTAGTCTAGATCCAGTGATAGATCTCTAGAGATCTATAGTCTATAGATCTGATCTAGATCTAGCCAGACTAGGCCTAAACTACAAATTTATAACAATAATAATGCAAATATGCAAAGATCTATAATGAATGAAACTGTTGAACTCCTAGCTTTCCAACTTCAGAACATGGTTGGGAACACAGATAGATTAGTTGAGATTGATGGGATTGTTTTGGTTTTCAACTCAACTCACTCTCAATGTACTCTACATGACTACCATGTAGATCTAGACTCTAGATCTAGGCCTACCAGTTGAGTGATCAACAAGCTAGAGCCTAAGCGGCCACCTGCATTAAACAACCAGTTTTGGACGTGATCTTGTGTGGCTGCTTTTAGAACAAGCTGGGAGTTAGACAATACTTTGTTTTTTATTAGACTTAGAAGACCTGATCTAGGTTGTTTTTTTCTTTTTTTTTCACATTAAATATGAAACAAAAAGGAACTTTTATCTAGTAGTACTGAAAAATCCTTACTTATATTTAACTATTTTTATGCATTGCAGACTGCTGCTGGTGGAAAGGGGAGACCACTTAAACACAAGGCTGTGAAAAAAGAAATAGGAGGTCACGGCCACAGTGACAAACTGATCTTCATTCCAAGTCCAAACGGTAGGCCCTATTTATTTGTCATCTCATTTCTCTTTACTTTCACTTCAGTTTATGTAGTACAGTGGACTCTGCCTAAAAACCCGCCCATCAGGAGCAGAGAAAACAAGTTCTTAGCAGTTTTAAGAAGGGGCACCCTAAATATTTATATGCTGTAGTCGCTTCTTACAACTCTTAAATAAGTTTTTAAAATCTAGATACGCTGTCTGTCCACCTGACTAGCTGGAAGAAAAGTGAAATCCATTCAAATTTATGTAAGACCTAAAAAACGATAATATAACACATCGTGCCCATCCGCGAGGTTGCGCCATTGTTACACCACTCTTCAAGTCAAATTGATGTTTGTAAATTCTAATGACTGACGAGATCTACACCATTCAATATTTCATCTGATTGGCTGAGAGACTCTAATCCCATCTGATGATCACTCGCATTGCATTGTTGAGTGAGATTCATGCACACACTCAGTCATAAACTAGCAGGTCGGCGTCCCTTTGATGTCATTCACACCTGTCCTTCCTTCTTGTCTGTTTCCGTTTCGCAATACCCAGACATCTGGGTCTTGTCTATTGCTCCCGTGTTTAAGCTTAAATTTGCATACAATTCAACAGTCTTAATCAGGTTTTGTAATCGTCGGTGGTTTCTGGTATTTTATCAATGCATTTTCTTTTTTTCATGCCTTGAAGGAATGTTGGAAAAGTGAAACGTTAATGAAAAAAAACAGGTTCTCAGGCGAACTCGAGCAGGTTCCTAGAATGACATTTTGCATAGTAAAATTTCGGTTTCACCTCAAATACGGGTTCTTAGACAGAGACCACTGTAATGATATTATTTATGTGATCTATACATTGTTGTTGGCAATCATTTTGGTTGTTTTTTCTATTATAATGAAAATGAAACGCAACAAAAATACATATAAATGAATAAATGATAGTCTAAATGTTTGAAGAAGTAGATGAGTGCATTATTAATGTCTTTACCACTTCACCCTTCTTTCACTCTTTTCTATTTGTTATGTCTTTTGAGAAGTTGACATGGGGACACTCAATATTCCATGAAAATGGAGCAAAACTCTTATGCACATTCTGTTCAAGAGGTTTTAAATACAGTATTGGGTATGTTCAGGAATTGTTCGGTTTTGACTATCTATATGTGATATAATATAATATTGTCATTCCTTCTACCTTTTTAAGAACAAATGAATACAACTCCAAGCGTTGTGATTGAGCAGTGTATCAGCTATCAAAAGTTCAGATACAGTGGGGAGAATCGGCCAGGAAAGAAGTACCAGGAAAAGGACTTTATGACTTTGAGGGTGAGTTTACTAAGCAAAATGATTTATGGCAATGATAGATGATATGATATTCTGTAGTTTTTGTTTAAAGTCTATACATGTAACAGTAGTAATATGTTTACACACATCATTACAGACATAGGTGGCGATCTCACTCATAGAGTGTAATTATCATAAGCAAGAGAACTGGACAAAGGATCTGTTGTTAGTGCCAAACAGTCATACATTACCCTTTTCTAACCTTCTTGAATACATTTCTCACAACATTTTGGAAGGGTCATTATCAAAGTCCACTTGCTAGTTGTTATGTATGTTTATAATGAAAGAGCATCTCCAAAAGAAGAAAAATAAGACATTTTTGCGTGCCAGTTCATGTATTATTAGTTGGTTTTAAAAAGGATTCTCAAAATAGAGCATCTGGCATTGTAGGACAGTCATGTAAATGTCAAGCACTCTTGTCAAAGATTTAAAATGTTTCCTACGCTTTGTATTGCATTTCACAGCTGAACAACCTATGTGACAAGGTAATCAGAGTTGTCATTATCTGTGCTGATGCTGAAAATCAAGAGCTGATCCACCCTAATGGACTGGTTGGCAAAGATTGTCATGATGGGATTTATGACAAAAACTACACAATCACAAAGCCGACCTTTCTGATAAAGTGAGTAAAATCACTTCCTATGTTTTGATTTCAAACAACAACAACAACAACAACAAAATGAAGTACATGTAATTAGACTTTTGTCTCTCATTTACCTGTGTCCCCCTTCCCCCCTTATTCTTACAACTAGCTTATATTTGTATATTAATTACTTTTTTATAGCTTTTTTTTTTTAAATGGCTCGGTCCAGCAATTTGTTATTTTGTATTTCTGTTCTCACAGAGTTCCCTACTTGAGAACAGAGAGAATCAAGACAAAAAAACATGAGCACCTGAAGATACAGCATGTGTTACAAGAGAGAGCCATGCATTTGCCATCTCCATACAAAGGTAAACACTTGGTAATAGTACTAGGTTAATGTCACACTTCTAACAGTGTTCTTTTCTACCCCTCAACAAGCTGAGAGAAATATATAGCCCAATTGGTCTTTAAAGTACTTCCATTCATTGATTTGAATTCATTTCGTCATCCAGGGAGTAGGCTGAAGTTTTTTTTAGAAAAATCCTTTGAATACTTTTAACACCTTTTACTATTTCTATTTGTTTGACCACTGAGTTATTTGAGAGAGAAGTCTTATCAAAAAATGTTTGTATTTGATGATAGAGTGAGTGGACTTGATTCAAAATGTGATGGCACTTTCTAAATGCTGACACTTATAACCAAACCTATTGGAAACACTTCTGTAAATTGAAATGAAGATTACAAATTGTTTCATGTTTGTTTTTTTCTCTTTAAAAAAAATTAGTAAAAAGATCCTTTGATCAGGATTTTCGTGTCCAGTGGCAAAATGTGTTACTTGTATGTCTAGATTTGACAAGCATTGATTCATTGTTACAATAGTGGATGAATTATTGATTAGATCATTTTGATTTTTTGTTCCTAGAGCGCTGCCTATCACAGTGTACAGAGAATTACACAGCCACTCGCAAGTTTGACACCACCAAAGTGTGCCTTGGTGTCATTGTGACAGTGCTCAGCCAGAACAGGCTGTTCAACGGCTCTCTTCATGCCATCAGTCATGTTGTCAGGAATGCAAGTATGTTTCAGGAATTTAAGATCTGGCCAGGGGATCAGTTTGTAAACTTTTTGGGTGGGATATGGCATAAGGATTCAACTTGAACTTACAGACAACTCTCATACCTTCAATAACCTCTTATTCAAGTCTAACTTCAAGTCCCATTTTTTGGGGAGGGGGGGGGGGGTGCCGACTTTTTCATCATCTATTTACATCCCTGATATCTCATCTTTAACTTTAACAAATAGATGTGCCATTCATTACTGTTGCTAAACCATTCTTAAGTATGTAAAATGTTTGTTTGCTTTTTAAAAAATTATTTACTCTACATTGCATATTTCTATTTTATAACACTTAGCAGCTTAGTTATTTTGAAAACAGTGTCATCCCAGAATTGATAATAACTTTGGTTACTGACAGAGACTGGTCACATTCAGGAAGTGAAGATTATGTATCATCAAATCTGTCCACACTTTGCTTTCAGGTGAGAAGACTAAGATGGGCATACTCAAACTGAGTGAAGAAGTCTTTGCTGCACCGTCAGGAGGTCTTATTGATATCTTCACAACTGAAGAGGGGCCAGCCATTGAGCCAGGTTAGTTATACTTTCTCTTCGTGTTGTTTTCATCACAGTACTACTAGGAAGCCTTCAAATAGTTTGTACTGCATTCTTTTGGACCACAGCACTTCTTTTCCACCTTATTTCACATTTTCCTTCACACACTTGTATCACAATATTTCGAACAGAAGCTTGCCAGTACTGACACATCCATTTTTCTCTATTCACTCTTCAGAGAAGTTCTGCATTTATGTATCCAGCACGGGATGGGAGTCAGAAAAGTTTGTGCCCCATAAGGAGGACATTCTGTACAAGAAGGTCATCAGATACCAAGTCCCACCATACGCACTAAACCCCAATCTGGACAGGACCGAAGAAGCTGTCTTAAACCTGGAGTGCCCACAGAGTAACCAGTTCTGTTGCTACAACATTCAATATGGACCAAGAGCAGGTTAGAAAACTTGATTGTTGTTATCTGATGACTACAACAGGTTGATAGTACACAACATTAATTTAACAACAAAGAAATAATTTTCCAGTTGTATATCTATTACATGTTTAATTTCTTAAGAGAACATTTGTTTGCGTCCCGTATGGTGGTGGCTAGTATTTCAACTAAGCCATTACAGAATATTCATTTTTATTTTTACGAAAATGTCAGGTTTGTTATGTTGCTTTTCTAATTTTCTAGTCCCATATGTAGTGAGCTGGTTGCCTTTGACAGTGTTAAGTTGTTCAATGCCTTTCATATGAAGTTGTAGGTTTAAAATAGTAGTGAATGAACTGATTTCTAACATTTATTTCCCCATATCACTATCACTTGTAAAAGTAGAATACATGGTGATCGATTCTGACTGTCAACAAATGAAGAGATCATATGATGACATGGAGGAAATGGAAGTCAGGCCTAATTCAAAGAGATGTGAGTATGGTTCAACTTTGTCAAGACATGATATGTCATTTTTGCTGTTCTTTCTTAGTCTTTTATTTCCTTCCTTGAACTGTAGGGGTTATTTGTGTCAATTGTTACTTTTGTTAGTTAGTGCTCTCTTATCACGTTGTGTCTCATATCTTAATCTGTACTGGGAATTCACGGTTTAAAAGATATACATATGCCAATGTGCTGCAGTGTCTATTAAAGGAAATTGAAATACAATCTGAGGAAACAAGTGTATAGAGGTTTTGAAATCAATATTCTTGTTAATGAAAAAGACTTGAACAGACTCCTTGTGTATTTTGTTTACAGTACATCTAAGTGTGGAAGAACCAGATACTAGTACAGAGACTATCAAGGCAAACCTGAAGACCAAAATTCAATCAAAACAAGGTAAGCTTTGATTACATATGGATGGTCTATTTGAATACGCTAGTGTATATGGTATAAGGATCCTTCCACTTGTGCGTCCATTCAAAATTAGTAAACTTACTATGAATTGAGCTAAGATTTAACTGTTGACATTGTATAAAAGTACTATTACATACTTTTATGAACATTAGTTGATAATATGTGCGAGTTGTAGGAATGACAGACTGACTTTTTGTGTGTGTGTCATTGGTGAAATTGACGAGTGCTTTTCACAATGAGGCCGTAAGAATGTGAAAATACTCACGAAATACCTTCAACGACGTGCAGAAACCCATCCTCGTCCGGTCTCAAAAATATGTTGTGTTGTTTTTTCCCTCTCCCTCCTCTCACAGTGGATTTCCCTGTAGGTGAGGAGCAAGGCCAGTACTACTTAACCCAAGTGGAGACGCCCCAGATGCTGGTGACCCACCACAGCCCCTCCACTGGGGAAGCCTCTGTCCTCCTGGACATGGACAACGGCACAAGCAAGATTAACAACAACAACAAGACTCATGGTGGTGTAGTGGTGAACAGCAACGGCAGTCAGTACTCCATTCCTCTGGACAGACTGAATAAGAAGTGTGTGAAACAAATGAAGCATGACGGGAAGGCAGTGGAGGAGGATGTGGTCGTTGCTACTGGTTACTCTGATGCCGTGCCACCCAACACTACTGTGTACATTTACACCACAAATGGAGACGCAGAGGAGGCGATGAGCATCAACAATGCAGAGGGGGAGCACTTTGTCCTGCAAGAGGTCACAGAGGAGGAATCCACCATGTTTAAAAATGCATTCAGCCAAGAAAGATCTGAAGATGGAAAAGAAAACCAAGTTGTTGTCAGCTCAGAACAAGTCATCCGCAGAGAGCCCGTGAAAAAAGGTCTTCCCAATGGTGAGTCCGTCCCTGTAGTGAGTGTTAGTTCTGTACCATCAGAAAGACCAATTGTGATAAGCAACATCCAGAAAGAGTCTAGCAGCCCAAAAGTGTCTCAGCTCACGCCCAGTTTGAAAATAGGGCGGCCAGTGAGTTCAGTAGTAAAGTCCAGCACTGTTGTGTCCTCTCCCTCTGCTATTCCTGCCCTCAAGAGAATGTTGGTGCCCACCAAAGCCATGTCTGCCTCTCCATGGGAAGTGGGTAGTGACGAGGACTCAGCTGCTGCTTACAAGATCATTGTCTCCAATGACTACCCTAGTACCACCACCACAACAAACTCTCAAGCATCCCGTGTGTCTCCAAAACTTCCCATAGTTGTGAAAGAAGAACGAGTCAGTTCAGAAGACAACAGTGTTGGCACGCCTGAGAACAATGTTGCAGGCACACCACTGGTGGCCAAGGTCAAAGACTCACCAGCGGCACAATCACAAGTAGAGAAGGCCTCTGATGAGACTGGGAAGTTGGGCTCCCTGTCTGCCCACCTGGCCAACTTTGTCACCAGGAATGCATCGTCTATGGATGAGAACCTGCCCACCATGAATGTGGCAGAGTTTGCGCAAGACATCCAGGGAGATACCGCAGGATCCAACCTCAAGTCCACTGAGCCTAAGAAAGCATCCCAGTGATTGTTGCAGCATATGTGCCTCATCTTGAAACATGTTACAAAACACTCCTGACAAATGTTGTTTTCCATACCTCAATGCAATGAGCCATTCTTTCAAAGTGTGGGTAGATTTTTCACTCTTCTTTCTCTCATCAAAATCCCTCAATGAGACAGACACTTGGACACAACTTAAATGTACTGAAGTAACTTATTACTTTCTTGAATAACAAACATGCAGAGGTTTTTTTCTTTTTACCATTGCATTGGGGTAGTGTGATGTCTTAAAGTTCGACCTTCTGACTGTGATAATCTGAATTTCCATTGATGATGAAGGTGACAAACAAATCTGAATGTGTTCGTGCTTGCCTTATGTAATAGGGGTTCTTGAAATAGAATGTTGTTTAATCACTGCAATACACTTTCAAAGGAGAAACTAATATCTGTGTGCCCACACGAAAACCCGGTTAAAATTGCAGTCAATAGAAAGAATGGAGATAAAGGGGTTTAAAGTCGTATTTTCAGATTCCCATCACTTTTTTTTTTTTGTGCGCAAATATTGTCTCTAACTATCCAAAAACATGTGCAAAGTTTTGTACTTGAGAAAACCATGTTGTTGGAGTTATTTGAGTTTTAGTGGGAGGATCACATGAATCTTGTCACCATCATGATCATTTTAAGCACAACAATAAATAGCAGTCTTACAACTGAATGAAGGATGTCATTCATTAGTATTGTTGTATACTGTTTACATGGTTAGAGAGTGTTGTCTATGACAAATTACTGCTGTGTACCCTCATTGCCTTTAACAACAAGGAACACAACAAATGATGTCATTTCAACATGAGTGCACATTTGTGTGGTCTACAAAAATACCAGAACCTCGCATAAAGGTATTTTCCCAATTTCACAGTACTAGATCTAGTCTAGATCAAATAAGAGATTGGAAATAGATTGTCACCAGTACTGAAAGTGGCGAGTGAATGTAGGACTGCAGAAAAACTTGTTTTTCAAGTAGAAACTTTTGAGAGTAAATTTGGTACATTACTATTACTAGATATAGATCAAGATCGATCAACGTTTTTCTATCTAGATTTAGAAATCAAATCGTTTGTACATGTAAAAGTCCATTACTATCCACTGTAATCGTAAGTTGCAGTGTGTGATCAGTTTTGTGTTCATTGATCAATGATCAAACAGGAAATACGCCCAGAGAAAGCGTATACTTTTGTTTTCAAAGTTGGGCAGATTGGCTTCACCAAAACGTGTACAACTTTCTTACTTTTCAATATGTCTCCGCGATTCAAAGTTGTGTGTATTTAGTATTAAATTATCTTTCCCTTTGTACCAAAATGTCTCTATCGCAGAAAATGGTCGAAGCCGGCTTTTCGTGTGGTGCCACTCATATGATACTTCATTATTATCATTGTTGTTTTTAATTATTTTTTTTAATTGTAAAATGCTTCCAATAGTATTATTATGGTATCATGGCATGGGTGTTATTCTATCATGTCAGTAGCGGGAACATATTGACTATTATAGAAAAGGTAGTGTTTTTTAACTTGTACCCTTCTAATGTAAGTGTATGCTAGTCATACCGCTAGCTTCACACAGCCCAAGCAAATAGAAACACCAGGATCATAGAAACTGAATTTGGCACCACAGAGGAAAGGTGTGACAGTCGTGAGAATTCCACGGCAAGAGTGCCAAAATATTTCCCATTTTTATAAGTGAGCTTTTTTATCCAGTCTAATGTTTTGTGGTTGTGTGTTTATTAGCTTTCCTTGGTAAATTTGCTGAGGGGATGAGGGGGGATTGCAGTGTTGAATGACAAATACAACGCTGCTATTATGTCCAATTCATGGCATATCGTAAACTTCTAATTTCAATTTCTGTATGTCTCTTAGTCTTCTTAAATTTAAACAGTCATTTTTGTTTCCCTACTTTTCAATGCCCATGTTCATTTTGATTTAAACTATCAAAGCAGTTGTGCTGATGGTCATTGAATAAATTATTTTTTAAGTTCCTCTGTGTTTTGGACTAGACATTTTGTTGCTATACATTTCTAAAGAATTGTGTTTGTGTTTATTGACCAAAAACACATACATTGATACATACTTGATACATCCTGATATTGTTTGAGTAGCGTTTCAATGTTACAATTTCATTGCTTTTACAATAACTTTTTAGGCCACCAAGGATGAAATATTATATCTAAGCACTAATAGATATGTATATATATATATAAGGTAACAGAATTAGATGCCTATGATGTGTTCAGCTGTTTTAGAAAGCTGGAATAGTTGTTAGGCTTTCACTTTCATCATCAACCTCTTGAAGTTTTTGTTAAAGAGGAGGGTCTTTTTTGCTTGTTTGTATAGTTTTAATATGTTGTCATTGTGATATATGCGTACAAAGCATGTAGATAGAGCTTATGAATACAGTTCATAGTAAATAATATTTTCTTAACAAATAGTGCATGCTTTACATACAACATTGACTGTTCTGTGGACGAAATACTCAGACTTGGTTTCGAAATATTTTTTTCTTTCTTATTTAGCTTGTTTACTACTCTCTTACTTATATGCGTCCATGAATGTTTGCTGAAAACCTGTCCAAAGAGATGGCTTTACTTTGTCAATTAAACAAACATGTTTAAACCTGAATAATATTTATTATGAATGAAAGGAATATTCACATTGGATGCTTTCATGTTGTAAAGCCATACCCAAAGTACATGTGCTACGTTGTCATATTCATTTTGCTTGAGAGTTTGATTTGCACCTTTCATAATGAATGAAAAAGAAGAGGAGATTTTGCAACGGCTTTCTTATCAAGCTTTGTCAATTACAGTGTACAGTTTTACTTTACATAATATGCTCAATTATTGTCTTCATGTGTGGCCTTGACTCTTACTTAATGAACAGACGCAGTAACAGCATTGTAGGAGATTTAACTAGCATTCCAAACTTTCTAAGACTTCATGACACAATTCATTTCGTTTTGACATCATGACTATAACTGTAACAGAAGAAATGGAAAAGAAAGTCTGAAATGTTCTAACCACAAACTTCAATGCACTTCAATGAATCTCAGTGACACATGTCATAACAATGTTGAAATATATTAACATTTTATGATGTGAAAGCTTCTCACTTTTCTTTCTGATTCTACCGACGAAAATAATATCAACATGAAAAATAAGAAGCTTTTGTCACTGTCATACATGTATTTATTGTGTTGGGTTTCCTCACCAAAGCACCTCTTACTTCACTTAACATTGTCCATGTGATTCATCAGCATCATTTTTAATAAGAAGCTGTCAGTTCATAGAGACAAGCTTCTCTTTGCTGCTTGTTTGTTCACCTAATGTCATGTATTCAACTTGGAGAGTTCGAGTTCAGCAAAAAAAAATTATTAATTAAAATTGAATTATTACACTTGTTTGAAATGTTTATTTCTACTGTTAATTGGTTCACATTGTAAAATTGACATGAATAAATGTTATGATTTTAAACACAATTACAGGCATTGTCTATATTGTGTCTGTCAATTGTCAATGGCTGTCTGGTCTATCTATCACAATCACATACAAAAGGTTATACATTAATATGTAAAAGATCATTGGTGAAATATTTAAAGAATCATGTCTGTGATACTGATAACTAGCTGGTTGTATAAAGACAGTTCAATGACCGGACTGGTCCACATCTAATTAGACTACATGTACCTACTTCTTAATGTAGAGATACAGTTAGTGGGGTCCAGTGGAGCCTATGTAAGATTTAGGGCATCAGTTTCTCAGTGTACTCTGGTTTGACAGAATAGTTGTGTCGTCTTTTGCAGTCGTTATCAGTACTATCACACAATTCCAGTGCTAAAGCATAGGCTAGTAAAAAGAAGTTTGCCAGTGGGGCTGCTCAAGAGTCAGAGGTATCGTACTGCAGGTAGGACTACTGACTACACAGTATGTAGCAGGTAGCGACATTAGTAAAAGACGTGGTAGGCCTGCATGACTTACACATGACAATGTATACTACAGGTAGGACTACTGACTACACAGTATGTAGCAGGTAGGACATTAGTAAAAGACGTAGTAGGCCTGGATGACTTACACATGACAATGTATACTACAGGAAGAACACTGACTACACAGTATGTAGCAGGTAGCGACATTAGTAAAAGACGTAGTAGGCCTGCATGACTTACACATGACAATGTATACTACAGGAAGGACTACTCACTACACAGTATGTAGCAGGTAGCGACATTAGTAAAAGACGTGGTAGGCCTGCATGACTTACGCATGACAATGTATACTACAGGAAGGACTACTGACAACACAGTATGTAGCAGGTAGCGGCATTGGTATGACCCTGAGGCAAGCTAACCAGAACACACAAAAAACGAGACTAGCAAAATAAGGGGCAAACATGATTGTGGTGCATGTGCGAGAGAGGGAGTGGGGAGGGGGTGGCAGAGACAGATATGGAGAGAGAGAAGAGAAGAAAGTGAGGCGGTGTGTCTACTACTACCGGTACTAAGTGTTTTTGTCTAGAATCCATTTTAAATGTTACCGGTACAGAATGAGAAGGAGGTCGATCCAAACTATATTACAACCGATATGTTTTTATAAACGCACCGTATTAGCCAGGGGGAAATACAAACAAAGAGATAACTATACCATATAAGAGGTGGGACCTACATTTAAAATCCGTCTCCAATACGACGGTAGGTCGGGTAGGCCTACCGCTTTTTTTGTACACATGGTCAGGAAGTTTGGCACTCTAGGCCTACACATGTCACGGTTCACGCAGGCAAGGGTGTGCTTGCGAACAGGTTGTTCTTACATACATGTTAGGCCTACATATAGGCTACCCTCCCATTCTAGTTTCTAGTAGTGCATTAGATTGTTACATGGAGCCAATCCTGCTTTTAAAAAAAAAAGACACATCTTGTTTGTATTGTTCCCATGCCTCAAATGTGTAGCTTTCGGTCTAATGAAAGCTGTCCATGTTTCGTTCTTGAAACACCAGAGTAGTCAATGTTATACCAAGGCATTATGCGTGTTTATTAAGGTTGATTAACACAAGGAAAGCTCACATTCATGTGCATGTCTTTCTTGTATTGATAAGCCTACATTTAAAGATGAAAACCAGACACACATTTCTCCCTCAAATTATGATGAAAACAACATGTAGGCCCTATTTACAAGTAGTCTACGCCTAGAGTCTGGTTCATAACTCTTTGAATAATTCTTTTATTTTTTATTTTCTAATTTCCAACAAACATTGTGTTAGTGCTGCTTGACACTTCTTTTGTTTGTTTGTTGAGTTACCATGGCCGGCAGTGAGTTGAAGAGGCCTGGGGTGATAAGTATCCAACAATCAACAAGAATATCAATACGTCAATACTGTAGCCTACGTGTGTTCTATTGTGATTATAGGCCCCACAAGTAAGGCCCGCAAAGAGTGTCTGTCACTGTCTGTTATCCGATAATCCGTTCAGATACGTGCGCGGAATGGGCGCCCAGCAATCATTATACGGACATCAGACAATACTAAGAGCGTATTCGGAAAGACGATACCTCTGACTCACGAATGATTGTCGTCTGTATTATGTGTGTGTGTGACACAGTCGGGACAGTCATCGAAAAGACTAGAATCTGAAGCCAGGCGATCAATGGCGTTCATGCAAATGATTGCTAAGGCCTATTATGAAATGTTGTGCCACGAGCATAGCTGCAAAAAACCCCACAGACAAATGAAATAGAATGGAATAAAAACGAAATTCAGTTCTCATCAACGACAAGCGGCATATCGGCATTGATTTAAATTTAATTAATGAAAAAGACGGAGGTCCGACCAAGGTCTAATATTAATAGCGGAGGGGTAGAAAGAATATAAATGCGTGTTATTTCTGGATTTTGGTGTAATTAATGTCGATCCCTGCGATCCTGTTCTTTGGAAATTATTAAATTGTATGTCTTCGTTTGGGATCTCTCCATCTCCATATTATCTGTCTTTCTGGATAAAAATCACTTTATTTCGGACTCTCCTCTCCACCAACGGCGTCCAGCCCAAATGTTTTAGGATGACTGTTGTATTCATATTATGAACATATTGACCGGTGACCTACCAACGAGTTTCGCTTTATGCATAGGTGTTTAATTTTGGATAATTAATTGTTATGATGAACTTTGTCAACGGCTTTTGAATAATGAGGATTGCATCTGTTTGTCCATTATTTTCTATAGTAGCTATGGAATCTTCACAGGTGGTTATAACATAACATTCGACTCTTCGACCTTCGTTTGCTTTTTTTGAAGACCAAGTGTTTTATGTGGGGAAAAACCTACGCACAACATAGGGCCTAATCCCAACATGAGATCC
>JAUELK010239380.1:0-17515 GCA_031471215.1 Gastropteron pacificum | reverse complement strand
TTCTTCTTCTTCTTCTTCTTCTTCTTCTTCTTCTTCTTCTTCTTCCAGTAAGTTGGACCACTCAGACTTGAGTAGTATTACCACGCGCATGATAAGTTGGGGTCACATGCTAGTTCTACAAGTAATATTTACATGTGTTGCACAGAGTAGTATATATACAAGTAGAACATGGACTGTATATCATTCAATGGTATGAGTTGAGTTTTTACACCCCTAGCGACACTATGTAGGCCATGTAAGTGTAAAAATGTGTCACCTTCGTCCGACACACACTTACGGGGAATCGAACCTTTGAAGAGAATTGATATATCTAGCGGGCAGAGATGATGCATGAAATAGCCACCATACCAAATGAATGTATATGCTTGTATCTTTCAACACTCTATCTTATTCCAGGACGTACTGTGGGGAGGGTCTTCCACCAGACTTCACGTCCACTGGGAATGACGTTCACATGTACATGAGCACTGATGACTCTTCCACGGCGGGAGGGTTTTCCACATGGTACGCTGCGGAAAACCCGGGAACAAGTGAGTTGGTATTTTCAAAATTATTTTATTAAAAAAAATTGTTTTTACTGTTGCTGTTGCTTCTATTGTTGATGTCGTTGTTGTATAACTCCATTTCCCTCTCTCAAATAGGTATTTCCATGAGGTCACGTGGCGAAGAGGACTTTGCCTCCACATGTGACGTTGAGTATGGTTTTACAAAAGTGTGGATCGATTGGATTGAACGGTCATTAATAGGCCTACCCTAGTCTTGTGAAGAAGAAAAAAGCAAAAACAAAAACAAGAAAGCACTACGCCCCCTGAATGGAAATTTCTAACTAGACATTTCGAAGTCGCTACACGCAAGAAGGCGTTAGTAGTAAGTCAAAGTGAAGTAGCTACACAGTTCAGTCTTACACAATTCTATACAAATTAATAGAAATGTAGGCCGTACCAGTCCAGTATGTTTTAACCAATACGCTATCAGACCACAAGTGAACAAGTTTTGTTCATCCTTATAAATGACCTTTATAAAAACTACATAACAATGAGAGAGCGGTGGAGATCGAGAGTGGAGGGCTACTGTACATCCGACAGTGAATGGACATGGCCTAGGCAGGACAAGACAAAAACAACACAATTTCTCTCTGCTCTTGACCCTAACAGGTTGTCCAGAACTTCAGGAATTCACCTACAATTCCGGCTACATATTGTCGCCCAACTATCCGAACAACTATGCAGATCACTCCAACTGCAGCTACCTCATCACAGTGTCAGAGGACAAGGTCATCGTGCTCGATGTTGAAGACTTTGAACTTGAAGACCAGCGAGGCTCATCGTTCTGCAAGTATGATACCCTGGAGGTAAGATTGTGAAGAGTTGTATTTCCCCCCTGTTCATCATAAATTGTTGTTTCTCTCTACCCTCCCCCCCACGTTGTACATCGTAGCCTACCAGGCTGTGTCCCTCAACTGCTGGAGGTAGCCCTCCGTGAGATTCTGCCATATGTATTAATATATAGGGAGAGGGAGAGAGAGATATATTCATTGGATGTATAACAATGTATATGTCACGAATTGGCCTTATGGCCTAATAAACTTGAAACTTGAAACCTATCCATAGGCTATCCTTTGCAACAGTCCTCGACCAAGAAGCACCATGTCATTTGACGATGTCGTCTCTCCATCTTTATTTCGACCATTTCCCGTTTTACTTTGAGCATTTCTAAATAATGTGTCTGTACCTCTATCTCCGTGTTTCTGTTTACTCTTCTTTCCCTTTTTCTTTCCATATAATTTCTTTTACAATTGAAAATCAAATCTCAAGTTTTTCGAAGAAAACAATTTCTTTTACAATTGAAAATCAAATCTCAAGTTTTTCGAAGAAAACAATTTAAAATAAATTGAAATGATTCTGTAACTGTAACAGGTAAGCATGCTATCACAGTTCCACCCGTGTTGTCTGCTTTGAACATGTACCCGTATGAGTTATGCATTCATCATATTTTCTAGTAGACTCATCTTTCAATGCTTAAATAGACTAACAGTGAACAGGACCATAGGCTGCCTTTTCTAAGACTGACCAAGGTTCCTGCAATGTTGCGAGTACACTAGTACAACGGATGGCAGAAGGCCCTATACCTGCAATTAGTTGAAGCTTTTTTTGCAACTTCTAGACCTTTCTTTTTCTTCTTTATTGCCAGTTCTTTGATGGCTCAAGTGAAGATGCTGCCAAGATGAACACTATATGTGGGACTGAGGACACTTTCTCTGGGAGCCGGAACATGAGAACCAGTGGCAACGAAATGTTCATTAAGTTCCGGTCTGACCAGTCGTCAACGGCCTCTGGGTTCCTACTCACATACTCATCCGAGGATGTTGGTATGTCAAAACAAAGAGAAATTCATCCAATCTTTGTAACTTTTAAATTAAAAAAGAGGTTCATATACAAGTGTAGAGTTCTCAAGTCTTACAACATGTTACTTACTTACTTATGTCGTCTATTGTACTTTAGGTCTGAAATACACAATTTGTCAAAATGAAGCCTCTAGACTCCTTGTGGAACAGAGGGACGTCTTACTTATACATGTACATGTTTATGTACTTTTGTTTCGTTTTCTTTTAAAATGAGTTTATATTTATGAAACTGTTCAAAAGAAAAACATTTTCCTTTATACAAGTATTATGATCAAACTAACTAGGATTTGTATATTATGTCGCAGAGGTGCTAAAGACACAAGGATTAATTGGTTGCCATAAGTATCTCATTTTGTTCATTGTCCAACATAAGTTTTTTTTTGTTTCACAACAGGATGTGGTGGTGACCTTACCGACGCAGAAGGATGGATAAACGTCACAGACACAGAAAAGTACATGAACTTCATGAAATGTACATGGACAATAACTGTCCAAGATGGATTTGCTGTCAAGGTTGACATTTTGGAATTTCAGCTTGAGAAATGCCCCTTTGACTTCTTGGAAATCAGTGATGGGCCAGAACGACAGAAAGATGCTGAGCCCACAAAGTAAGATGAAAGTTGCATATCCATTTCTACGTCCATATCCTAGACCCATCTCGTTCTTGCAAGGTGGTTAAAGGAGGAATAGGTGTCTAATTGTTTTGTTTTATTAATCTAAAGTTTTCTGTAAAGGTAATGCTATGTATTTGAGATATATATACACACTTTGAACAAATAAGTATTTTCATAAAGAGATGTCTTGTGGGCCCTACAGTGGAATGTGCCGTACATTGGTTAGCTTAATTTAGGTTAGTTATTTCCCATGTCAGATCATAAAGAAGAAGTAAGGGCATGCTCCTTGGTTTGCCATCTGTTCCCTAAACCTGAAAATGAAAGGGTCAATTTTTTTCCCCGATCATTTGAAATTTTTTATACTTTTTTTTACCTTGTACATTGTATAATCTTCTGCAAAAGATTGCCGAAATGATTTTTTTTCAAAGATCACAAACATTGTTAATGATGAGTCAAATGTGGCATGTTTTTTATGAAGTGTTTTTTTTCCTCAGGACTTACTGTTCTGAGGATCCTGCCCATTCGCCATTTATGTCGTCTGGAAATGAGGTTTTTGTTTACTTCAAAACAGACTCCACTGTAAGATACGGAGGCTTTGCTGCATGGTATTCAACGGTTGCCATACAAACTAGTAAGCCATTCTTCCTTTTTCTTGCAAGTCTGTTTTGTACTTCCGACCCAAAAAAATGCTATTTTTTCATATGTTTATCTGTAGGCCTATCAAATATCACCTACTTCCTGTATACAATGTTTTGAAAAAAACTTATTTTGTCTCTATTTAAAAAAAAATAGTATAACAGATTCAACAAAGGCTGTCAAGTTTCAGTGAGACGAATACATATTTCAGAAAACAAATGGCAAAATACAGTTTGCTAGCAGTACATTCCAGCACAGTGCTTTGAGAAAGTGATATAAGAATAAAGTTAACAAAAGATTCACTAGTTTTAATAGTCAAGGTTTAGACTTTGGTCTTTTAAAAAAAAACCAATTGTTCATTAGACATTCTGCAAATCAAGCCTCAGACTGAATATTTCAAGATCTATCTGTTGGCTGCATTATATGATGAAAGTCATAAAGAAACAAATAAAATGACATGGAATAATGAAATCTACAGGGAAATGGGGAATAAAGGACAGCAAGAAAACCTGCGTGTAATTACACGTACTTCTACCCTAAAAGTGACATTTAGAGTCAAAAGATGTTTGAGTCAAATCTACTGATTACAATTTTATAATCATCCATTTTAGATGAATATTGAGATGTCAGCTCAAATAAATCCTATGTTCTTAACTCATGATGTTTTCAAATGCAAGAAAAACAAGTTTAGCAGGTTTCAATTGAAGGTCCTTCTCTATAAAGAATTATGGACAAAGGTGAAACTTTCACAATTGAACAATCAAAGTGAACTTTATTTTGTATTTCTTTTACAGCCACAGCAGCACCAACGACAACAACAGCAGCACCAACGGCAGCACCAACGACAACAACAGCAGCACCAACGACAACAACAGCAGCACCAACGACAACAACAGCAGCACCAACGGCAGCACCAACGACAACAACAGCAGCACCAACGGCAGCACCAACCCTACCATCCAGTTCTTTAGGTCAGTTTTTTTGAAAAGTAGATACAATGGTTGCCACCTTGTTGCCCGCATTGCCTTGTTGACTGTGATGTAGGTGAAGCAGAACTGCCCTTATTACATATTGTACAAAAACCTGTCTTTTCGCTCTTTATTAAACCCTGGCCCATGTTGTTTTTTGTTTTTTTAAAGATTGAAAGGAGAGACAAAATAATGTGCTTAGTCATAGGAACGATAGACCCTACAAATATGAAAACATAAAAGTCCTGACATAGTTCAGAACAGAAACCAACCACATGAATAAAGTGTAATTTTCAATGTTGACAGATGGATTGTAGGGAGGGAAAGACAAGTGTGTACATTTAGACCACTATCAAGTTAAATCACTTTTAAATGCCTTGTTGACCGCATCCCCTTGGTTTGGCTACAAGTTGGCAACCATTACATGCACGCCCCCAAAAGACTTTTTTCCAATGTGTAAAAATCTATATGTTTTTAAAGTAATGAATCTTTTCTGTAACTGTAACCACATGAATGAAAAATGTACTTGCTATGTTAGAAAATCTGACATTGTATAATGTACAGAGAACAACAGTCCTTTGAAGCGTTGGTTGGCATTCTATCTCTGTGGACACACAAACAAACTATTCTTCCCAATAACTGTGACAAGACAATGATATTATACCATGTACATGATGACCATGTATATATGTACGTCATGAGATTGAGATATGCTTGCCTGACTCCTCTTTCCACCTACAATTGAAACCTAACTATTTGTATCAACTTGTATCAACCTGTGATAAAAACAGATAGACAAGATCTTTTCTAGAGATTCTGGAATACTATAATAATGTCAAACCTTAACACACTCAACTGATATATTGTGGTTACTTTGTTTAAAGTAGCAAGAAGAATGTGTTTGAATTTTTCACAGGCTGTGGACAAGACCTGTTTACGGAGGAGAGTGGAGAAATTACATCACCAGGATTCCCTGCACAATATCCATTGTATACAAGTTGCTATTGGGGCATCAATGTGCCAGCAGGAAAATATATATCATTTTACTTCAATGCATTCAATGTGGAGGAAAGTTCAACCTGCAGTAATGATAACTTCCAGGTAATCATTTATTTACATTTTCTGTCCCTTCCCTCTGCCTCTTAGGCTACTAACTTATTGCTAGAGTGAATCATTTTCATTACCCTTGTCTGACTTGTCTATTTGTCGTTCATGTCACTCCAAAATTCCATGGCTCTAAAGTTGCTACTTTCTCAAACCAGCACAGGTTATATTTCACACGAATTTCTACATAAAGGAATGTCTTTCTTACACTAAAGGTCATTTTAAACCCAAAGTCATGATTCAAGTGGTAGTTCATCATTGGTTTTATATTTACTGTATCGATTATGACATTGCTTTGTAAATGATACATGTAGTAGTCTTAGAAAATTATTTCATTATGTATGATAATACTCAACAGTTCTAGTTCTAGGATAAATCAGTTGTAAGTGAACTTGTTGTTTGTAGTTCATTGAAATGTAAGAGTATGCCATGTGTACTTGCAACAAATCAATTCAACCTTTCAGATGTTTGAATAAAATGCAAAACTAGAATCCTAATACACAATGTAGTGTTTTATGTTCCATGATGTTCATATTAAGAATTTGTCTGACTACAGGTGTTTGACGACTTCAGTGAGCATCAATCTAAGAAGTTGACAGATATACTCTGTGGATTTTTGATACCTGGTCCCTTCTATAGTTTGGACCCATCATCCCAAAGAGTAATGGTTCACTTTAAATCAGATGGTACCACTGCTCATGCAGGTTTCAGGCTCTCATACTTTGTTCATGGTGAGTGCAGAATGATGAAATCTGACAAAAAAAAGGTTTTCTGTTTTCTCTGTAAAATCATTAAACCATGCATTTGGTAATAGAGGTTCTTCATCTCTAGCGCTCTGCGTAACACATGTTACTTAAATAGCAACCATCAGATATTATTTTTTTGGGTCAGAAACAATATCTGCCCATTTTCTTTTATGACAGTCTGACGTACGTTATCTAAAGCCAAAATTACAGTTTATAGGTTTGAATAGATTGACACAAAAGTAAGGAGTATATCGACCTACATGGGGTCCTTTCAATTCTTTGTACTTTATACAGGATGCTATGTTCATTGTCAAAAAACAAACATGTTCCACACAATGTTAGTTAGAAATAAAAATATGTATCTTGAATCTTGAAGGTATTTACAAATCTCAAATCTTGCAAAGTTCTTTAAATGGCAAAGCAAAATATTTGAAAGGAGAATGGATAGAAGCAGCTCCTCTTCTTGGTCTTTGCAATTAAATGTAATCTTCTCATCTTTTTTTCTAGATGAGTCACCACCTCTAGAAACCACACGAGCAAATGGCACTGGTAAGTACACATGTTAGGAAAACAGTAAGGAGGAAATCATCTTACAAATACACAACAAGCAGTAGGCATATTGCACACGTTTATGGCTTCTTGGCCTCAGGTTCTGAGGTCCATGTCTTCACACATGGGTCACAGTTCACAATCATTTAAAATATGTTTCATAGTCTGATCTTAAGTTGCTGTTTATGCTTTGATAACTTGAATAGTAGTAATATGTTAATGGTGCTTACTACATTTTAAAATGAAAATGCTTGAAAATGAAGGTTTGTGACTATCGCAAGAAGATATCATTTTGAGATGCTCTTTTTTTGTTTAGCCTTATATTACTAATAGATTCTGCAAGGATTCTTTGATTTGAAAGAAATGATTAGTCTACTTTTGTTTTTTGATGCAAAACAGTGTAGTAGCACTATAGTTTAACATTGTGGAAACCTATGTACTTTGTGTCACAGATTGTGGAGAAATTCTGGCTGCAGACACTGGTACCATAAGCTCACCAGATCATCCAGGGCTGTATCCCAAAAATTCAATATGTTATTGGTATGTTGATGTCCAACGTGGAAAAAGGATACAATTGACATTCACTACCCTGATGATAGAATACCACAGCGATTGTCTGTATGATTATGTGGAGGTAAGAAAAGAACCATACAATATGTGCACACACTACATTATGTATGTGATCTTTAAATGTTGGATTGCTTTTGAGAAGAATAAAAAGGATTCAAATTATGTTAAAAAAGAATTGAAAAGTATGACATAAGAATTTGTATGACACAATGTCCACTACTTTTAGTTTGCGCATCCAAGAAAACTTAAGTTATTCTTGTAAGACTTGACAATAATCAAGACACATGGTTTTCAATCGTGATCATAGACAGTGAACTTTCACGTTAACTTTTATGATTGACACCTGAACCATGGCATTCAGAGTTGTTGCTAGCTTTTACTTCTACTAGCAGTTGATTTCAATTCAAAAGATACCTTTTAATCTTTGGTTAGTTTGTTGTGAAGAAAAGGATTGATTGCACAACAAAAATATGTGCCGGTCAAGACGAAAATGACTTTTTGTCAGATAAAATGCTCGAATTTCCACCAAAACATGTTACAGTCAAACATCTCATGCCTTTCTACTTGTTTCTTCTAAATAGGTATATGATGGTGACACCCTGGACAGTACTTCTCTGACTAATGGCAGACTGTGTGGCACCACGCTGCCCAATCCAGATGAGTTCACTACAACAGGCAATACTTTGTTGGTTGCCTTCCACTCTGATAAAGCTACTCACTACACTGGTTTTTCTGCTAATTATATTACAATCTGAAGCCCTCTTAACTGAGGTAAAGTTTGACTGTACAACTTATAACAAAGCTCACTTCAGCAACCCCATGATTAAAAGAATAATTTATAAAGTCAGATCTTCCATTTAGAAGACATGTATATTGCATCCAGAAGAACATTGGAGTGAATTCAAATTGTTTCTAAACTTCTCTGATATTTCACCTATCAGAGGAAGAAAAGTCAAATATCAATAAAGAGAATGGAGCATTACCATCTGAAATAATTAAGGATAACACTAGGGCATGGACTAGTGACATAATCAAAATGAGCCTGCTTGACAATAAAGATTACGAATAGGACTTTTTAAGATGTTTATTTTATATGTGTAATTTCAGAGCAGTGTGCATTTCTTGAGGATTTGATCAATTTAGTAAAGTACATGTGTACCATATTGAAATAAGAGGAAAGTGTCATTTGCATATATTGTTCGTTTGTTAGTTCATTATCTGATTCAGAGTCATCATATACAGTAACCACAAACAAACACTGATTGAAAAAATCTTTCAGTAAAAAAACATAATTCATTATTTCATACCCTCTAAGAATGCTGTGTATTCTTGTGGCATTGTATGTAGTACTCATGGTGTTTCAGAACACCTATCAATCATCACTGTAACAATTTAAACTTGTCTTAAAGGTATAGTCATCTAGGAAAACACTTCTAAAACATTGTAGGACATACTGTATCCTTGACATCCCAGATTTTGTGCAATGGAAAAAGAATTTCGAAATTGATGCATGCATGTTCCTTTAAAGAATTATAATAAGATGCCAGAGACTCTCCTGCTGTTGACATTGGGATGAGTATGAATAAGAGCTGTTGAGGTGACATACACACAATTACTTTGTGGCAATGGAAAGATGTCTTGTATGTGTCAATATCCAATGAAAGATTTAACGTTCATGTCACTACAATTTTCAAAAGAAGTTGGCAAAGATCTGTACCTAACTAGAGTGCATAGGTGTTGAAGTGAAATGTTTGTATACAAGATACATTGGGATTATAACCAATTTAGATAATAACCATGAAAAATATATTTATTGCATAGTAAGGCATATTATCTATCTGAATCCAGCACTTTTATACATTGTTCTGTTCAAGATGAACGGAAATGACCTTCTTACTTATATATTGGAACCCAATGGTGTAAAAGACTTGTGGAAATAAAAAGCTTTTTTTTACTAAAAAAATACCCAGAATGCCTTTGTTCTATTTCTGTGTTCATACACTATTTGTTACTGTTCTACTTACTTTTGCTGATGAAGACCATGGAAAATATGAGAAAAGTTTATGACAAGTTGTAAAAGAGACATTTTAGTACTTAAAGAAACTAGACCACATCCAACAGATTTTGAAATCGTTGCATTGGCTCCCAGTAACTGAAGAAGTGATGTTTAAAGTGGCTTTATTAGTTTCCAAAACCATGAACAACCTGACACCAGATTGCTTGGCAGAGCTGTTTAGAGAGACATGCCCCAACTCATTCCTTAAGGTCCATCTACAAAAACAGGCTGGTCACACGTACATGTACACACTGAGACCAATTTCTTCGTTGGTGAAGTGCTCAGAGGTCTGGGGTTCAATCGATTTGGATTTGAGAGTATTTTCTTATCCACCACCAGGTGTACTCTTGGAAAAGGTACTTTTGTCACGACTTTCTCATGTAAAATGGGTACCCTGACTATAGATAGTGAAAGATTGTGTTAGTATGTTGGTATGAGTGCCGGCAGCATTACGTGCCGATTAGGCAGCACTACCAGTATGCATCCCAGGAGGTTGAGATGGCTTTGGAGTGAAACAGGTCTGTGGGGGTAATAATATGCTGTAAAGCGCTTTCAGTTCAAAGAGAAAAAAGCGTAATATAAATTGGCTATTATTATTAACTCTCTGAGTTTGACAAGACCAAATAAGCATTACAAGTTTAAAAAAAATTTCAACATGTTGCTAGCTCCGCCAACACATGCTTCTTTTTGGAGGAATGCAGTTTGCGAGGAATGTGTATTATGTGAATTATGAACTTGTACATTTCTTGTTCATGGATGTCACAATGCCTTAGAGTTAGAGCATGAAATGCATTCAATAAAATAAAGAAAAGAAGAAAAAAAATAACATGAAATTAACAGAACTGTATGTTTCCTCTGTTTATTGATTCTTTTTTCTTTTTAAAGCAACAATTCCTGATAAGAATCTGTCAGGGTCATATTCAGGTCACATTCTATTCTCTCTTGGACACATTCACACTTTAAATAAATAAAATAAGAAATAGAAAATCTGTTTAAAAACTATGCTAGTGTAGGAGTGTTTGCCGAGGCTCTTTTGGCACAAAATGTAAAATATAAATGTCTTAAGGAAATTATGAAAAATGTCTTTGATATTCAGACTGAACATGAAGCACCTAAAGAGATATCCTTAGTACATGTAGGCTACTCGTATCAATTTGCAAGTCCTCTTTCTACTTTCCTTGATTTTCAATACACTCATAATATGCATACCATCAAATTTGCTGACGAATTCAAAACAATGTAAATAAATACGATGACAATGACTAGAGATGTGCAGGGCAAAGAGAGCCATTCATATGTAGAGCAGAACAAATTTGAATTTAATAGGCACATGAGATGAAGATGATTACATGTGGTGAACGGAGTCTGTTTAATTGACGGTATGTAGTGATTTTTCAAAAACTATTCTACTCTGAAGACAAGCGGTCATGAGGGGTCAAAGTTCTGTAGGCAAACAAGCCTCGAGGGTTGGAAGTGGTCTCGACACAAGGGGCACTCTTGCTGTGGAGGGAGAACAATGTGGACAGAGATTATTGGGACAGCATTCACACTGTTAGTGAAATGTTCATGTAACAAAGCTGTTTCTAAGGCAGTGGTTCGATCAAACCCAAGGGGTTCAGTGAGTTGGTCTCAGTCTCAAGTGCTCAAGTCTCAGTCCCTATGTCTTGAATTAATTGCAAATAATCATTTTCTATTTTGTTCCCCTAAAAAGGTTTGGTGTATGTGCATATGAAACTGGTGGGGCTCTGTACTCCCAAGGTCTATAGACATCATGAAAAAAACAATTACATTTTGTTAAATGTCTACACGACACCCATACAAATTCATGTTATTAAAAACAAATGCCATGAATTCACAGGGATAGAGACTCATAATGTCTGGTGCAAATGAGACTCCTTGAAGAGGAGGCAAAACCATGTGAAGTACATCAACTACATAACCTCAAGAACAAGCAATACAGTACCCGTTGAAAGAATATAGATTATTTAAAACCTAGCCCCCCCCCCCCCATTCTTCAATCTGGCCAACCTCAAAATCTATAATTCTTGTCAAAAATTGAGTGAGTATTATCTTGACCAAATTTTGTGCTTTTACTTTTAGAAGAATAGGAGCTAGACAACCTCACTAAAAGGCATGGAGATCATTGTTCTGTGGTAGAACGGCACACACAATAGAACATCATACTCACCTTGGTCTGACACCATTCCTGAATACATCCCCAGCAGTATAAGTGGCCACATGGGGTCAAAGTGGAGTGAAGTCTTCGCCCCAGGCATAGGGCACACTTTTCAGTGGGATTCACGGGGGATTCCGAGACATAACTGTAGATGAAATGTAATAAGGAAATTGTGATATTTTTGTCTTCTTTTTTTTATGGGGACATGAATATTTACCATAATTTTATTTCATAATTGTCTATTCAACACTATCAGAACAAGATTAGAAAAAAAAAAGGATTTGAGAAATATTTAAAAAATGATAAAGCTCTACTGTCCTTCAATCTAGCCACACTTTTGTATCATCATGAACAACAGGACATTCCATAAAATAGATCTTCACTCTTTATCCATTAAACATAGTATGCTTCTCTGAAATCTTGAGAGGAGAAATTGTTCAATCTTGTTCAAGATAATTACCCTGAAAACAATGCGCTAGAGAGATCTTGTTACTGGGTTTAACTAAGGAACAGTTTCATTTCAAGCCAATTAAGTGCAACATGGGGGTGCCCTTATCTAAGTGTGACCAGAAACCACTTCCATCTCGGAGCAACCTCAAGGTCCCTTTACCATAAAGCACATGTATCAATGAGATTTTCAAAGATGCTGTAATCTGATAGCTAAGTGGCCAGCGTATCAGCCCCTTGAGTCAATTGTCTCGGGTTCATATCCTGGTCTTGGCATGTAACCTCAATTTAAATTTGAGATTGTACTATACTCTATTCTATCACAAGGTGTACCCTGAAAAAAACAAAAACATTGTCACCACCTACTCAGGTGTACAAAGTGTACCCAACTATAGACAGAAGGAAATCTTGTCAGTGAGAGTACCTAACATGTCAATCTACCAAAGGATACCTCCCAAGAGGCTGAGATGGTAGCCAACAAGAATGCATTGCATCTACACTTATTCAAACAGCTTACTCAGTGCTGTGGGACTCTAGGGAGCTTGTTCTGTGTTCCTTGACAGCCACTGACACCTGCCATAGCCCTAGACACACAGAGCACATCATCTGTGCCAGCGACAAGTAGCCGATGATTTGGAAAGGGCGTAAAGAGGACAGGCCTTTCTCTCTTGTCATATACTGAACCTGAGGGAATCAGTATGTAAAAAAACATTTGAATATCGTAGGACACTTCTCTTACTGTAAGTATGTCATAAATCCTACTGACATAAACATCATACAAATCAAACAGTTTAATAATAGAAACTGAGTTATAAATCAAAACGTTATAGTTATGACCATGCTAATAGCTGCTAATCTTTCAGGCAGTTTGGGTAATTACAAAACAAAGGTATGAGAAAAAAAAAGTATTTAAAAGCTCATCATGTATTACTTTAATTGTAGCAATAGCATCCATACAGACTTGATAAGAAAGCAATGGAATGTTGACAAAATGGATGCAAGCATAAAAAACATAAAATCCTTACATAATGAATACCAAACAGACGTTTTGCCATGTGATAAAAGATGCCTTGGATGTAGAATGTGGCGAGATGAAGTCTATGAAGTACAGCCACAGCCTTTCGTATCAAAGGTAGGAAACCAAGAATAGTTTCTCTGGCTTGTGGTCTCAAAGTGATAGCAGTGGAAGTTCTCAGCATTCTCTCCAGCCGTTCTAGAGACAACAGGAGTAAGTGTGGGGCAAGAACATGGAGTGACACCATGAAGATTCTTCTCTGAAATAAAGAAAGGGACAAAATTGAAAAAATAAGTATTGCCTTAGCTTTTCTCACTCAGCCTGTTAAATCATAGAGAAGAAGAATTTTCTAGGAATCAAATTACAGATCAGAACCATTTCTACAAGTTTAGAATGCTAAGATTACAAAAAAGATATGAATACCTTTCAGATATAATCTTAGGAGCCAATTATATAATTGCTTTATGTCTAGATCCTGCTGTAAAAAAAAAAAAGGTTTCTACAAAGCAATGTGTGATACAAAAAATTGCTCCACAACAACGACAATATAATATGTATATTCTACTGTTTCAAAAAGAAATAAAATAAAAGAAGAAGTGTTATTTTGTCAGTGTTTGGTTGCATATGCTAATGTAGTACTTAATCATAGAATACTGTGATGGTTTATCTCTAGGTATTTATTTTAGACCATAGTGTAGCTATAAAAGCATACAATACAATGAGATTTGTCCTCACCCATTTGGATGGTAATTTTTTGAGAGTGTTGTCTGTCTGAATGATATTCACATATTCTTCACCTAGAGTTTGCAAGTCTGAAAAAGAAATGACAGCAACAGATATATGGGTCATTGCACCAAGAAAACACATGCAAATGAACGTCAATGATCAAATATTCTTACTACTGGAAAGAATACATACTACAACTGGTCACCAACATTGAACAGAAATAATCCTACATGTTTACAACATCTTCTTTTGAGTCATTTGCCTACCTCACTAGAGAAAAAGTCATGTATCTTTTCCCCATAAAGTTCTGACATGATTTCCAAAGCAAAAAAATGTATTTCATTATGACGGTCTATTGAATTTATTGATGCAAATGTTTGCACCATATAGGAAGTAGGGAATAAGATCAGTGATTCACTTGTTACTGGAGATTTGCAAACACTTACAAGAGGAAATTGGGTGAGCCAATCATGATTATATTATATACAACTCATGTTGGAATTGTACACCGCTTTATAACAACAACCAAAAATTACTGAGAAAAGAAAAATTGATTTAGAGGGACGAATCAGATAGTCAGCTTCAATGGGAGGGGAAGGTGATTAAAAAGATCCAATCATCAACATCATCAGGTAACAACCATTATACTGTATTGAAATAGTAGTCATTATTGATCAGAATAGTCTGATGTCCAACAGTAGGCCCATTGCTTTTGTCAAGTAATTGGGCATCGCCGTTTAGTAGAGCAATGTGACATACAAAGTCATCAACTGGCATTGAATGGAATGCTACTATATTCAAAGTTGGTGAATGTGGTATCTTAAAGCTAAAGGGTGACTTCAGCTAGTGCGCACAGTTTGAGTACCTGAACATGTTGTGAGCAGAAAATAGGCAACCTCAGCTGAGGTGTCAATCTGTCGTCTCCACTGTATCCATCGATGTGGCCCTACAGAACAGACAACAAATATTGATCAGGTTGTTGTCATAACATGCATACACTTAATGAGACAAAGTGTCTACTCATCCCCCTCTTCACTACCATTTCATACTCTCAATGAATTTATTGAAAACCTGACCTTTGATAATTCTAATGTGTACACTTGATTCTCATACATCATGTAATTTTCTGGTAGATCTAGATTGTATGAGATTTAAAAAACTCTGAATGAATGTTAGTTGCCTGTACAATGGTCTCCGCCTATGTGCCCGGTCCTCGGGTGACAAGAAAAGCGGGCAGTTAGGTGGATCGGGCATTTACCCAAATCACCCTGTTCCTTTTTTAATTCGAGGTTACAGTGGTCTATGGAGCAAGTCAACCAGCCGTCGGTGGTACAATATGGTGGCCTAGTTCGAGGGCTAATTCTGTCACCATGATTCTCAAAATCGGAAGATTGAAACGAGCATCCTTCTCCAGTTTTGTCTTGAATCCAAATGTAGAGAGCTTCATCCACACCCTCCTCCCTGATTGATCTTTTTTATTTGTGATTTTGATCTTTTATTTTAGGCTTTTGTATATGTACAGCAGGATATTCTCGCTACAGTCCTCCTGCCAATGGCAAAGAGTTTTCCAATTTCTGTAAAGTTTGCCTCTCCTGTCTTCTTCTGCTTCAAAATTTCACCCATAATCACAACTCGCTGCTTGTTGTCAATTTTGTTTTCTAACGGCCAGAAGCATTCTCCTTATTTGGGTCGTAATGATGTCAATGGTCTAAATATGATTGAGACAGAATGATGAGAAAGAACGACAAATGTTTCTCTGTGTCTCAGTCTCAGCAGAGAGTAGATTGGAAAGTTGAACCTGTCATTCATTGGTTGGACATTCAATGAGGGCCAATCAGATCAATTCATCTAATTGGCCACTCCTATCAGGCCAACAGCGTGTTGTCCCGTTACGCCATTCTTTGTCTTGCAAGGCCTCTCGCACCTGGAAGGATTACACCACCATAAACTGGCCAATGTAAGGCATGCATGTTAGGTTTCACACTTTCTGATTAGTGGAGAGGTGGGCCTAAAGCATCAAGTATAGACACTGTAAACACCTCACAGGTTTTATTACTCCACCAGGAAGTGCCGGGGGGGGGGGGGGCAGATAGCCTACAGTAGTGCTTTGTTATATCTCTTATCGAGTACAATGTTCATCACTTTCAATCAAATCGACGGGCATTTAAGAAGAGTTAATCAGCGGGAAATTACAGGCTTAAATTAAGTTTAGAGAAAAATTCGTTACCCCGCCAATGGCGGGCAGTTAAGACAAATTGGGCCAATATGCGGTGGGCATTTAGCCGGAGACCACTGTACTATTAAAAAGAAGACTTTGTTAGACTTACCTTGCTAATTGGTATGAATATCTGGAATTTTAACAAGATCCATGTTTACAAGTGAGTTAGAATATATATTAGAAGAGAATGATTTTATGTTTGAAATCCATATTTTTTAATGAAAGCATGACTAACCTGCAATTGATTGGAATATGTCTGTGAAGGTGGACCTGAGAATTCCCAAGAAACTGTCATCCTTCTGATGGGATCTGATGATCTCAGCAGTACCAGCACGCCGAAACATGTTATGAAGCTGATATGCAATGAATATGTATTAAGATGAACCCTGTGGTAAGAAAAAATAGAGAGCTGTTTTGTTTTTTTCTTTGACACATGAAAGAACAAAAGAAAGTTGAACATATTCAAGAGAACAAGATTCTTGGTCTTATTTCTAATAAATTAGCCTAGGAAGATATTTCCATTCTTCAAATGTGGCCTGGTCACACATAACAAATTAAAACAACCTTCTAATACTCTAATCTAGATCTATGTTCTCAACTTTTAAAGGCTAACTTCCAGTTAAAAGAATATCAGATCTATCTAGATCTTAGATCTACGGTGCACCAAAAGAAAAAACTAAGTTTATTAAGTACACTCCTGAAGTAGGACTCCCAACTCTTTAATCCAGATAAAGGTTTCAATCAGTAAAGCCTAGAGTGAAGATGGGGTTAATAAGCCCCCCTAAAGGCAAAGGACTTATGACTCTATCCGCCTTCTGACGCATCAGCTCTAGAATGTACAGATCTAGAGATAGAGAGATCTATAAAGAAGACAGTTTTTACTAGATCTAGAGTGATGATAGGTTTGGCAGTCACGGTGGGAATAGAGGCTCCCTCAGATTTTCTATGACGTTTTTCTCTGAAACTGAAACGGATTGGAGTTAGAGTAAAGTAAAATACTTTCTCTTGCTAAGTAAAAAGTGTCTTCTTTAAGAAGTGACCTCTCTCTAGATCTATTATCTATACACTGTCAGCTGATACATTCAGAAGGCCGAGAGTCAGAAGTTCTATCATACACCACAAAAAAATGTTACGATGAAGCTTACTAGAGTGATGTATCGGTTAATAATGGCCACCCTAAGAGCTTCTGACTCTATATCAGCCTTCTGAACGTGTAAATTATGTTGTACACTACTGTTTTAATTTGTATGTTTTATCATGTCATTGATTGTAATGCGCATTGAGCA
>JAUELK010239269.1:6859-17519 GCA_031471215.1 Gastropteron pacificum | reverse complement strand
GGTGAGAAAGTCGTGACAAAGTACCTTTTCCAAGAGTACACCTGGTGGTGGATAAGAAAGTATTCTCAAATCCAAATCGAATCGGCACGGCCGGGGATCGAACCCGGGACCTTTGACTCGTGAGGCCAACGCTCTGACCACTACGCCACGAGATCACATGAAAATGTGATAGCGAAAAAGGAGGAGGGTGAAAGTAAAACAGAGGGAAGGGAGATGACATTGTTGACATGATGATGAAGACAATTACCAAGATTTACGTAAAAATGCACCCAGACACATTTAAGTTTAAGGAATCAACAAATGAATCAACACATGATAAAACTGATACAGAAAAAAAGAACCACATATTTATTAAGTCTCAATTTCAGACACTTTATCAAAAGAACTTGAAAAGTCCAAAAACAAACAGTGGGTAAGTAAGTTTCATCATTACAGTTACAATAGAAATCAAAATCAATGCAGAAAATAAATGAAGCACATCATGGTAAAAATTCAATCAAGCAAGCAATTAAATCATAACAGAAGTAATTCGTGATAATTTCAATTTCAAACAATTTCCTCCACACTCCACAATAGTTGTCTTGTGTACTGATTCTTCACTATGTAATAAAATACATAACAGGTGGGTCTCTAATAATACAAGGTGACATCGCTGGGTTTTGTAGCAATTATTAATATTAATACTCATCTAATGTACAACAAGTCAAGCAGTAAAAGATAAACAAAGCATAGATTTTGATTTTGAACACATTGAGGTGCCAGCAAATCAGAAGAGGAGCAGAGTCTGAGTGTTAACTCTTCTTGACCGGAAGAACGCTCACAGAATTATACTTTTATACATGTAAAGCCAGGTACAGAATACAGTACAATATTTGTTAATGAGGTACATCTTATTCTTATTCATTCAGTTCAGCGATGGAAAACAAAAAATTCCAGAACATGTATAGAAATTTCCGGGCATATAATATATAGTTGAAAAGAGTCAACCACACTTTGTTACTATTTAATACTACATTACTAAACGGACTGACAAACAAACCCTTCAGTCATGAGTCAGTCAAGTTGTTGAGGCAGAGTGGGACACACATTACATTTAGAGTAGAATAATATTACTACTACTACTAGACATACTTAGAAAACTAGAAAAACTTGTCACTTGTCACAGATAGCATGCAAAAAATGTCTAAATTACATGTATTCATCTTTGGCTGTTACAAACAAAAATGAAGGCCCAATTCATTAACGATGTCAGGTTTGAGCTGGCATGAAAAACAGAATGGAATCAGAACATTGAGAGAAAAATGAACCTTCGATTTCTTTACACAGAGTACAATGTACAAAACAAAAATGGAACTTCATTTATCTAAATCTAATGGAACTTTGGAACAGATGGTTCAGATCAAAGAACTTAGGATCTGACATCACCAAAGTGTCAACTTCAATTCATACATGACAGTGACTAACATAGTTTTGTTTTGTTTTTTAAAGTAAAAAGGATTACACATGTAAAACCTTTCTTCAAAGAAAAAAACAACAACCTAGGTTGACATTTAAAAAAAATGATTTTCAATTTGAGAAGAGGCAAGGCTCACTACATGTAATAGTAATAGAAGTACAATGTACAACACAAAACTTACACTGTATAAACTGCACTACATTGACTACAACAACTACAACCAAGGCTCTGCCAATGTGGCAGGTAAAGGAACAAGTGTGTGCAGAACTGACTGTCAGAGCATTGCTTCAACATTGGTCACATCTTGTGTAATCATCTCAGGATATTTTATAATTACAAGTAGTATTATATGTGTCCTGACACTTGGCTGAACAAATCAGTGATCATAGGCTTATCAGACTTATCTCAGGGTTGCCAGCAGGTCTCAACAAAAAAGCCTGAAAATGCCAGAACTTTTTCAATTTAAACAATACACTTGCTGAAAATCAATTTCCAGGCATAATAATTGTTTCAAAATATGACTTACGATGGCATACGGATGCAGAATGGAAAGGCCCTGTCCGTATGTCCTAGCACAGTACCGGTAACACGAAACATCGGTACCGAACAAATCACAATGCGCAACCGCAAACTGTCGCAATTTCCCGATGGAGATGCTGTTTCAAGCTTAGTCACGAGATGAAAACAAAAATGCTCTATCAAAAACGCCTCGATAGCAATTAGACTTGGTAAAAAGTCACGTTAACTCGTCATAGTTGTCGGCAATGTAACCAAGCCGACGGAATGGAAGTAAGAACACGTGGGTCTCAGATATTCATTGTGTCCTTAATAATTTGACGGTTTTCGATTATGTTATTTAGTTAGTTAATATTTAGGAACGCATTAATCTTTTCGTCCGTTCAAGCCGTCTACCGTCGGAAATGCGGCGCGAGTGCGAAACCACCAAGTATCGTGGATCCGTTGAAAATGTGTAGATCTAGCCCTAGAATAAGAATTAGATCTAGGTCCGAAGAGTCAAAAACCTATTGATCTACTAAATCGCTGTTATCAATGCAGAAACGAGAGGCTAAGTACGACCGTGCTTCGGTACAAGTAACATGAAATTATGTGTTCATGAAATCCCGAAATAAAAAACGCTTTGTCGAGCCAAACAGCGAAAACAAAGATCCCTGTTCAAGTGTGTGACTTTAGCAATAAGAATGTTATAACGGCATCGTCGCGTTCATTTGCCGTCATCGTCAGTCAATTAATAAACAATTCGTTGAAAGAAGAAACAGAAGCAACATGGCCCTAATAATACTAATAATAAGTAATACATGTATTCGTGTCTTCGATAATTATTTCATGATTTTTTGACCATCCATTTTTCGCTACAGATCGAATTTTTGTCCGTAATTCCGCTGTTCGGGTATCAAGGAGAAACAAAGCAAACTGCGGAACGGCAAGATGAGATGGACCTCGCGGAATTTCAGCTAAATAGCGGAAAAGTGGAAGCTATTTCAACTATGTTTTGGCTAATTTTCTGGTCCGGATTTTTTTGCTTGACGGACGGCTCGAAATTGGAACTCGCTGCCGGCCGAAAAAATGACCGGAGCCTGAGAAAGACGGTCGGCCGGACCAGACAAGCCGGCACTTTCCAGATTGGCCAGATTCTAAAGCCGGAAGTCTGGCAACCCTGTTATCTAACCCAAAAGAAATCAAGATGGATAAAATGAATATGAGTATGAGCACTATAACTCTTAACAAAAGCTAACTGTTGGCAAGCATTACAGATGAACACAAATTGTCAACTAATCGAGGGCATGGGAATGGGAGCAAGAAGAGTATCGAATGCTTCTGGTGTTGAGGAATACTAATACACATAATACATTAATGCCTTTGTCCAAACATCAAACAGATCCATTTTAAGTCACAAAGTAGAGAAAGAAGAATGTGGAAACATTACACTAGCAAGCCCCAACAATGCTTTCTCTATCTATACCGGTACTCCACTCCATAGGCTGGTCCAACTTGCCAATTGAAACAAAAATAAATACAAATTTACCACTTAAAATATTTCTCCAAAACTTTGCCAAAGAAGATCTTAGTAGTAGCTTTCAAAAATGTGTCGTTCAAGAAAATGTAACTTCATGACTTCATGTTTGTTTATATAGTCTCCAATTTTCAGAAGGATCTGGAATGATAAAGAATCATGTTGAGGCTGAACTAAACTTTCTGAAATCATATATTTCACCAAGGCAATCTCCTTGAAAACACCATGTAATCAATCTAGCAACCACAAAAAAGTCACTTTCTCAAGGCTGGACAGAAAACTTGTAGGTACCGGTAAACATTGTCATTATGAGTATTTTGTAATTGTACAGGTAACTGATAGTGATAGCAAAAAAATTCAAAACCCATTATTACAGATACTGAACAACATTACAGAGATAAAGAACAGGATGAAAAGTATGAAGCAGGATAAATGAAACTGTTGAATTGAAATGAAGAGGTAAATGTCAACGTCAAATGGCAACAGGCTGGGAGACAAGGTGAGGGTGGACTAACAACTGAGATGTACATGGCTGCTAGCTCAAGAGTTCCTACTAGAGAGAGACCATCACTTCTCACTATGGCACACTTTGGCAGAGCAAAGAATACAAGACACACGCATGGTGTCAGCAGGGACACATTGATCAACTCAAGCTGCACTACATGAAGCACTGCGGAAAATAGGACAGTGTACTAATAATACTAACAAAACATGTGCAATAGACAATAGTTAGAGAGTAAAGTAATGTACTGAGCTACTGAACAGATACTTCTAAACAAATCCCTTAGTCCTAAGTAATAATGGTGATGGTTGATACATTGGCCTTAGCATTGAGGCACTAAAGACAATCTCTTTCAATTTTAATAATATACAGCAGTGTGTTTTATCTTATTTAGATTATATATGTTAAGCCTGCAAGTGAAAATGTACATGTATTCTAGTTTTAGATAAAGTGTTTTGGAATATTGTTGAATATTTCAATGACAAGAACTATGAACTACTACTCTACTTTATACTGTCTATAACTATACCATAAAACATAATGACAAGAACAATCTGGTGCTCAGTGCTATCGGGCACTTCATCAAACATTTAAATAATTGTCTGGTGGTATTGGTAATGACATTCATTATGCAACCCTTTCAAAAATGGCTATCAAACACATAGAGGCATTCCCTGGAAATGATGATGTGCTGGTAATTGGCAAGTACCAAGTGTTGAAGCAAACTTAAGTGCTTGTCTTTCAATGTAACCATCACATGATACATACGGTCAAAAAGATTTGTCAGCTGCAATCATCATAATAATAATAATATTTTTAAAATGCAGTGTGGTATCAAATTATCACAGTAGTCACATATGATCAGCACCAACTACTAGATCTAGTCACATAGGGGAACAAAATCTGTTCCTGAGGAGAATGAAAACATGGAAACTGGTATCTTACAAAGCATTCTCAACAGATCATATGCAACAAGAAAATGCAACAACTTTCACCACACTTACTGAGCCATGCTGGGTTTCAAACCATTTCAAAAGCTATGCTTTCTGAAAAAGGACTAAATCTTCTTCTTGTAACTGTCCACTAACGGAACAGTGTCATGGTTGCCCAAGAAACTCGAGTCCAAGCACGGAAAGTAGGAACCTAAAGACGCCGTAGATGAAATAACAAAAAGAATACAGAACTGGACACAACCACTTTATAAATTACACTATGTCAGAGTGACGATAGTGCGTTCTTGGTGACTGTATACTCCAGGCAATAGTTGGTTTCTTAATAAGAAAAGATAGGTCACAAGGCCATACTTCACAATGCAAAGTAGCATAAAAGCAGCTAATCTGTAATTAATACAAATAAGTAATAATAGCCCATTTATATAAATATAGCGCTTTTTCTACAGAAGCTCAAAGCACATAACAGCATATTATTACCCCGACAGACCTGTTTCATTCCAAAGCCATCTCAACCACCTGGGAGGCATACTGGTAGTGCTGCCTGGTCGGCGCGTAATGCTGCCTGGCCGTGTGCCCATAGAAACATTCTGGCAAGATCTTTCTCTGTCTATAGTCGGGTGCCCTTTTCACACCTGGGTACGGTGATAAATTGTGTGAAGTACTTTATTCAAGAGTACACCTGATGGTGGATAAGATACTCTCAAATCCAAATCGAGTCGGCGCGGACGGGATTCGAACCCAGGACCTTTGATTGATTCGTGAGGCCAATGCACAAAGACAATTCTTGTTTTGATTTGAGCTTACAAGTTACAAGTAATCTGTTACAACTATAGAAGAATTCTGAGGTATCACAATTTATACAAATGAGCCTGTCTCAAAAGGTGCCAACAAAATTTGGACAAATTTGGTCAAAATTCAAATTGTGCAAACATCTTCACAGTAATGATTTTCAGATAGCAGAACTTTCATAATTTGTATGACAGAAGATAGTTTGAATGCCGAAAATGCGATGGATTTGCTTTTTCCTGGAGATCTATGGGTTGTGGCGATTGTGACGCTGACAAAAATAAGCATGCATGAAACCCTAGTACTAGTAGACAGTGGTTGCCTTGCCTTTTTAATGCTCATTTACTACTAAATGTTGGACTAAACTTTGTTTTCAATAGCCCCAACCCAAAAAAACAACAGATTGTAAGCAAAATTTTGAAAAAATGTTGAATATTTTTGTCAGGTCATGATCGCCACTAAATGGGATGTGAAAAGTTCTGTATTAAGAAAACAAAGGGCAGCTATGTTAATACAAGCGAGTTGTAACAACTCAATAAGTGTCTACCAGTTTATTTGCCAAGTTCTATGGATGAACTCAATGAATTAGGGCTGGAAAGGCCTGTTTTGCCTTTGATTTTATCCTATGTATCTCTCCAACTCTTCCTGAGCACAGTGATGCCAAAAAATGCTGAGTTTGACTCACATGTACGGAGTAATCAACTATTTATCTATGCCATGTCAAATTTCGTCACCTTTTGAGACAGGCTCAAATGTAAAATACATTCATTTTTTATACAGTGTCATCTATTTCCAATGTGCAGTTCAAATCACTACAACTACAATACTTGTAATATGATAGCTGCCTGTGTCATAGTTTATGGACCCCAGTAAAAAAAACAAAAAAACTTTTATAACGTATTGTGCTTTTACCACTTCATTGTATTACTTCGAGAAGAAAAACACAGAAGGGTAGCTTGGGCAGTGGAAAGATCAAGGCATTCAATAATTCATCTCTAAAACTATATTCTTTTCCTTAACAAACGTATCTCTCTTAGAAGCAGCGTTGTAGGTACATGTAGTATGTAGTCCATTTCAACATTTACTTTGAATTTATAGCTTTCTTTACATTACCAAGTCCTCCTTTCTTCTGCTTAGCCCGAGCAGAGTTTGAGGTGACAGTTTTCACATCTTTCTTCATTCCCGGAAGGACTTTGGCCTTGACAGGAGCAATACTGCTCTTTTTGCCAATGATGGTGCTTGGCTTGGTGCTAACATCTTTGCGTCCAGTGGCCTTCAGAGGCTCAGACTTGCGGCGATTGTTTTGACTCTGCTTGCCATTGGCAGTGGGGACACCTAGAGTGGACTTTCTGCGGACTTTTGGATTGTCACGTGGAGAAGGCGATGCCGAGGTGTTGCTGGTTCTCTTCTTCGGGACAACAGCTGGACGGTTGTTGTTGTTGTTACGAGCTGCATTGAGGGGGCCTTGTTTCAACAGAGGTGTTTGGCCAGCATCAGTTTTGCCTTTGATTGATGGGCTGGACCTTGATGACGGGGAGGAAGACTTTTCTTGAGCAGGTGAGCTCACTGGAGTCACATCACGCTTTCTTAAACTTCTCTGGTTGAAGGCCCTTTTCGCAGCTTCCGAGGAACGGGTCATTGGAGCTGAGGCATCCCCTATGGTGCCAGCAGGAGGCAGATCTGTGTGGGGACCGTCTGCAGAGTTGATCTTGATCAGGCCTGCCTTCATCCACTTAGAACTGAACTCATCTTCCTTGGATGCTGCCAGACGAGACTTTCTTTTCACCTCAGACAAGAGAGAGCCCTCCGAGCGCCTGCTAATGGCCAATCTTCTGTCCACAGACTCCAAAGAGGTGGCTCGAGAGCTTTGAGAGCTGTCACCATTTCTCATCATTACAGACTCCTGACTTGATGGCAGACTTGCCCGACCGTTCCTCTTGCGCTTGATGACTCGGCGGATTTTGAAAGATATCTCCTCGTCCGCAATGGTGTAGGTGTCCTCTGTATCCTGCAAGTTTGAGCCACGTTCATTATTCATGCTGCAGTCCTGCAATGCCTCACCATGTCTGTCAGGCATCTGGGTTGGTTCACAACCGGGTACCTGAGCAGCATCCTTAGTGGCATTCTTAGGAACCACGGCCTCTGAGGAGAATGATTTTCTGACAGGCACCGACCGCTTCTCCCTCAATACAGTCTCATGTGAGGACACCTTCCGCACTTTTGTCCCACGAACACTATCAGCATGATATGGGTTTCTCTTCCTCTGAGCTGGTTTTGGGCTGACAGGGCATAGTGTGGAACTGTCTGACGATGCCCTGACCTCACTGACTGGGCTCACACCGTATTGAGGTGATGGACTGGAGCGAGTCAAGCATGCCAGTTTCATAACACTAGAACCCCGCATTGGCTTCTCCTCGCTGTCTTCTAGGTCCCAGGTGAAAGGGGTGATCTCTGCCTTCTCTCTAAGCGCCCGCCTCTTCCTCTCCAACACCTCCACACCCATGCTGCCCGCGGGCCGCTTGGCTTTCCCAGGTTTCTCATCTTCCGAGCTCCAATGGAATGGCTTTCTCTTCCCATCTCCCTGGGTTTGGGTTCCATCAAGTTTGTGCTGCTTCTTCACCTCCTCATCTCCATCCTCTCTTGGCAGTATCACATACTTGTTCTTGTGTGATGGTACAGAATGACTGCGATTGTTGGTGACTGAAGAAGCAAAACTTCTCTGTTGGTCTGATGGGAAGAAGGACTGATGGCCCACTATGACACAAGACCTAGACGTGTCCTCCTCTATGACCAAGTCAAAGTCACTTAAATCGTCATTGTCTTCTTCGCTCCTCTTCTTCTCATTTTTGTGTATCACATATTCTGAAACTACTGGCATAATTTGTTCATTCTTTGTGTCCTCACAGAGTGTGGTACCTTCTGATGAACCAGGATCCTCCTTCCCATCAACAAGGTCCTCTTGTTCCTTGCCTTTGCCTTGCTCATTTTCCTTTGCTTCTTCAGAAATCAGTTCCACCTTGTTCTGAGTGTTTACTTCCTCTAATTCTGGACCAACTTCTTGGGATTCTGTCAACCTCGATGCTTCTTCCGAATCTTCCATCTTGGGGTCTTCTATTTCACTGACATGTTGAGCTTCTTCCAATTTGTTTTCTTCCTTTTCTTCAAGCCTACACAGAACATCATCCCCTTCTTTCCTCTCCACTCCTTCCTCCCTCTTTGCTTGGTCTGTGATGGAGAAAATGTCAAGTGTGTCCAAAGACTCCTCTTTCTTGTGATTGTCTGGTAAAGATTGGTTAATAGGTTTCTCTATATTCTTGATTTCATCCAAAGCGAGTACTACAGTATTTTTTTCTTCCTCGTACTCTTCCACAGCCTTTTCCTCCTCGTTCTTTGGGCTTATTCTGCAGTGAACATGTTGGCTGGGCTCTGTGCACTCACTTTCTCCGTTATATCCACTAACCACATGGTTCGAGACTTCCAGTTGGTCCGCTTCTTTCTTCTGACTGTCCTCTGTGTCAGTTCTCAGCTTTCCATCGGTTACTGTTTCAGGCTCATCACAGGAATCATGACTTAAGAGGTCCACATCATCATCCTCGTCATACACATCAGTTACGCTGACGTCAAGTTTATCCGTGTCATCCGTCTTATCATTTGTGACAGAACAGTTTGTCTTCATGTCACAGGCCGATGAAACAACTAAACTCCCTGGTGGTAAAGAATCTGCTTTAGAGGTCAACAGTGTTCTTTCCTGTTCCCTGCTAGTATCAGTCAGTTCAGATAAATCTGCCTGGGCCAATTCATCATTTTCTCTTTCATTCTCAGTCTCCACTGAATCATGGCCTTCTTCCATCATGACAGACTGTATATCTAGGCTAGAATCACTGGGGACTTCAGAAGAACCAATCTCACCCTCAGTCTTTTCCTCCTGCTGCTCTAATGGTGCATCCTTTGTGTCCATTCCATTCCTCATCATGGTGACAATGTTTTTTGGGAGGTCCTCCTCTTTGCTCTCTACTGCTGGGTTAGGGAAATGGATACTGTGGCTGTACTGGAGTTGGTTCACCTGAAGAGGAAGACAGATAACCTCCTCCACCTCTTCTATCTTCTTCTTAGTCTCCACAGGTGTCATCTCTTTAGTTTCATCACTCACAACATTGTCTCTACTGTCCTCTGAGGAGCTGTAGTCCACAAGCAAGCTGTTTTCTTTCTCAGGGGCAGTTTCTGTCTCTGGTCTGCCAGGCTCTGAAAGACCATACGCTGAGAGGTTGAGAGTGTCCGCCTCCTTATCTGGGACTTCATTCTCAGACTCTTTATCCTCTTCAGTGTCATTGTCAGATACATGCAGTAATCTTTCACTGATAAAGGCTGCCAGAGATATGGAAGGATTTTTGGCAGGTGACATACTCTGCTTCTGTTTGGGAGAAGATTTGTTAGATACTGAGGGTTCCTTTTCCTGAATTGAGTATATCTCAGCAATGTCATTCATATTTTTGGCCTCCTCTTGAACCCTTGACATGGTGTTTGAAGTCTCAATGCTCTGGCTGTCCTTACATTTTTCAGTGCTGGCTGGGGCTTGCATTTGGACAGGGTCTCCCTGATCAATCTCTTCAACCACAGTAGAGAGCCCTGTGTTTAAACTGGAGGAAACTGTCCCATCCATTTCTGCAATGGTTTCACTTCTTAAACCTTCTATGGCCTGGTGTGTAACGTCCTCTTCTGTAACATTTGCTTTGTCCACATTATCATTGCAATTTGGTCTCAAATGCTCTTCAGATGTAACTGTCAAATGCTCTTCAGATGTAACTGTCAAATGTTCTTCAGATGTAACTGTCAAATGCTCTTCAGATGTAACTGTCAAATGCTCTTCAGATGTAACTGTCAAATGCTCTTCAGATGTAACTGTCAAATGTTCTTCAGATGTAACTGTCAAA
>JAUELK010239159.1:0-17527 GCA_031471215.1 Gastropteron pacificum | reverse complement strand
CCCCCCCCCCCCCCCCCCCCCCCCCCCCCCCCCCCCCCCCCCCCCCCCCCCCCCCCCCCCCCCCCCCCCCCCGGGTACAAACATTGCAAACATATTATATCACGTGACCTAATGAAATGCCCCATTGTTTTGGGGCGTGTCTCTTCATCTTTTGAGGGGCCTCGATTTTCCTTTGACTGTTGTGTTAGGGATTTTAACCAATCACAAAGGTCCTCTGGGGATGTTAGGTGCTGTTCTATTTGGTCGACTACCCTAATTATGCAACGATTGACACGCCATTTTAAAATAACACGCATAGTTTGATTCAGGTGAATAATAGTATGATTGGCAAAAAAACGTAGAATTTATCTTGGAATATTCTCTCTGAGATTTCTATTGACTAGGTTGACTATGCTAAACACGTTTTGTGTACCGAGAGAATAAAATAAAAGTCCTTGTAACAGCCATGCCGGGTCCTCGGTCCCGAGGCATGCGCAGTCAGTCTCGCAATTTACCGTTTCCAACGCCATTATCGGCCTCCGAGAAAAGCGACGGGATTTTGCGGAATTTTCTGTCTCCCCTGGAAAGTAAGCCACGAAATGTGAATCAAGGAGTTTACTCCGTGGTCCAACAGTTCAAGTGACCGCATGATAATAATATACATGTCTGAAATGGTAACGAATAGCTTTTTTAAGTGTCAATTCTTGCTCTGAGGGTAATGCAAATGGCGCTCAGTCCATACACGTCTTTATTTTTGTAGTCTTCTGTTCTGTGAAAATTACCGATCAGCTGATTAGCCTACTTCATACTCATTCATAGATCTAGATCTAGAACCCTTCTTCATAGTTTCTCATTCTCGAAAAAAGTTTCTTGTCAAGTCTTGTTCTCTCTAGATCTAGATCTATCACTGAAGAGGCATCGGCTCTTCATGTTTTTTTTCTCTCTTGAAACCCTATTTTTTTTAGATCTCTATGATGGTGATGAGAGACTCCACTTGGCCTAGCCTAGAGTTATTTCGAGTCGGTGTCAGAAAGAAAGTGGAAAGGTCAAGGCCATCTATTTGTTTTTATTTTGTTTGGAGTGAAGTTGAACACCCAAACATTTCAAAATAATATTTTGATTAGGCCAAACCATAGCATAATTCTAGAGTCTAGATCTAGATCTAGAGGTCTTTTCTTCAACCTGCACTCAAAATCTTGCTAGATCTTGGGTAGTTGTAGGCCACTCACTATTAATAGTAATAGTAATTTAATAGTAAAAAAAAAAGGCAGAAATAGAAGTAAAGGAAGGTCCACACCAATAATAATAATTGGTTGGCATCTTCTAATAATAATAAATAATAAACTAATCTATCAACTCTAGATCTCAAACTGATTCTCTCTCTCTAACTTTCTCTCTCTCACACACACACACACACACACTCATCATCATTCATACCCCCTTCTTCTCTTTAATCTTTTAAAATTTTAATTAATTCAAGTTGCATAGCAACCTCAGATTGATTGAGCAGATCTAGCTAGAATCTAGATCTAGATATATCTAGTTGAATTTGAATGAATCAACAAAATCAAGTAAACTTCGGTATATCACCATGATAGATATAGACTACTTCTTTACTTTACTCTGAATGATTTTAATAGAGTAGGCTACAACCACATCACATCATTCGTTTATACCTTATCTTATTTATATTGTTTATATAGGCTTAGCCTAGCATTTTGCCCATCCCATCATTCATCATACCTTCCCTGTCCTGTAGTCTGTAGCCTACACTTTTTGCCTGATTGAATTGACAATGAGATCTAGGCCTAAAACTGAAACAAATCGGAGTTAGAGAGTTGATTCATCACTAGGCCTATTGTTTCTTTGGTTAAAAGAAAAGTTTAGCATCTAGCATCGAATGGGCGCCGTCTACTGTTGTTTACTTATTACTAGTCCTCCATCTTGCATTGCGACAAGGGTGGGCAAATACCGTAATACTAGATCTAGTACTTTATTAAACTCACAGGGGGCTTTAGGCCTTACCACCTATCTAGGTCTAAAAGTAGTCGTCTTCAATCCGTTTTTTTGAAGGGTAGATTGTTTTCACACTTTTCTGAACTCATTTACTCTTACTCTGAGTCTTACCTTTGTTGAAAAGAATCCATAACAATTATAAACAAACACCTTAAAAATCGAAGAGAATTCACATAACATAAATCCCAAACGAATTCTGCACAAACGGCAAATGGCCAATCCGACAAACAAGTATGGTGTATTGGATTTCAGTATTCGCCAACTCATGTCCCCATCCAAAGTCACGATGCTAAACTTTACTTTTACCATTTCTTCCCCCACCCCCACCCACCCAATGCCCCTTGTTATGTTGTAGTATGCACCTTTGCCTTTAGGCCTTCTAGATCTATATTTTATTTATTATTCCTCAACATGAATTCATCTAGCAATGAAAACTTATGTCTAAAGTTGTTGAATAAAGAATTTGTTAAGTAGTAATCTAAGGATTACTTTATTATTTAACAAAAAACATTCATTCTTTTTCCTCATTCATATGTCATGTTGTAGTATGCACTTTCCTTTTTTCTTTTTAGTGATAAGCTGATTGTTGTTAGATGTAAACTGCAAAGAGTAAACAGACAAGAGAATTAGAAAGAGAAGAAATAATTCAAGATCTAGATACTAGTCATTTTCTAGTATTCTTAGTATGCAACTGTCATTTCCTGAATTTTGTCCTATGATCATAGGCCATAGACAGCCATTGTTTCTTTATTGTTCGAACATGGTTACAACAATATCTTATTTCACTTTCATGTTTTAATTCATTAGTATGACAAGCCAGGATGGAGAGCTTGTCGACCTTGGCGGAGCCGGGGTGACTATCGATGCCTCTTCTCTAGTTTCTGGCCTGACTGCAGTGGGGGATGTTCATGTGGATGGTACCACAGCAATCATTCAAGGTGATTTGATTTGTCTACTCAACAGTCCTTCTTTCTTTCAGACATTTTCTTTATTTTAATGCCAATGAAATTGTAATTTTCTCACTCATTTAACCCACTTTGCTCTATTACAGTTTGATTGAAAATGCTTGGCACTCCCCAACAACAGAAAGTTGGAAGTTTAAGTAGATTTAAACAAAATAAATTTGTTTAATAAATTTGCTACCCATCATTTATCTTACCCACATTTTGAATTCAATGTATTGACTCATAGATATATATTTGTTTGATCATCAGAGAATTGTGTTGACCATGGCCATGACCGTAAGCGACTACGCCTGGACAGTGATGCCGACTTGGAGCTTAACCATGAGCTCTCTTTTAAGGTTTGACCTTTGACACTCAGTATGATCATGCTATGTTTCAAAGATCATCATGTATAACATTTATATGGCAATACATTTAGGAAAAGATATCCCGACAAAGACTAGGCAGCTATGCAAAGCAAGTCGAATTGAAGTTTGTGAAAGGAGGAGTTAGAGGTATGGTGGTTAGGGAAAATGTGGCAAACCCAACACCTACATGTAAACGGAGTAGACCTGCTGCTGATCAATTTCATGTACACTTTGGGAGCATTGTCAGGCATGGTGGACAGCAACATCAAAAACTGACATCAAGAACAGACAAATGAGCATCAGGAGAGCAATGAGAGTCCAAATGTTTAAAGTACCTACTCCTCACAATTATCCTCTTAGTAGGGCCTACATTGTCTAAAAACTCATTATCTTCCTCAGCAAATCCTGTTCAACATCAACAAGGCTATTTGCCTGCGGCTTGAGAGCATGGAAACCAAGCTTGACATCTTGTCGGGTCGCACTAAGAATGTTGAGGACAAAATTGATCAACTAATGACATGGTCTCGCTCTGTCAATGGTGGTACAGGCATAGGAACAACTGCTGCAAGGAAGGGGTAAGATTAAAAAGCGTGATATTTTGATTCTGTTCTTCTATGTAATTCATCTTTTTTTTCGTAATCAAAGTTCAAGGAAAGCCTAAGGAATAATTAACCACTCTGTCCCCCCTCCCTCTGGCAAGACATGCCGATTGGTATTGAGGCTACTAGCATTTTAAAATGTTTTTGTGGTGTTTTTTAAATTTTTTTAATGAAGAATTTAAATTTCATCATTTATAGTGTTCATGTATGCTCTCTGAGAAAATGATTTGACCAAATTGTGCTTTCTTTGTTCTCCCAGGGCTGTCATTGTTGGTTTGCCACAGACTAAACAAGAAACAGGTTAGTGGTGAATGTAGTAGAACATGTGAATTATTCATAAAAGTTTGATATAATGTTTGTGATATTAATATGTAGGAAGTATCTCAAGTAACATTATGTATGAATCAATTTTTCTCATTATATTATTAATTCATTGGTATGTTGCAACATCTCTTTTCTTCGTTGTTGTCTTTTTATTAAATTTTGCTACTGGCTTTTCTTCCTTCTCCCAGGTGACATGAACCCCCTTGATCATTCAATTTCCAACTTGGGACCAAATGTCACCCTGATTACTCTCAACACTGAAGGTAAGTGTTCCCCTGTGACAGATTCATTTTTGTTTAATTGCTGTTGCTTGTATCTTTCAATGCTATTTTACGTTTTGTTCGAAAGTCGTTTATTTTACTGGTCAAGCTTTGAAACAGCATTTTTGAAGTTGCTCCAGTACTTTTGGACCACCTTTGAACAATCAGGATTTTTGTAATACCAATCAGTGGGCTGTTGTATTGGAGTTGTATTTTTGGCTCTGACTATTTGAATTCAATCAAAACAAAGAGGTAATTCATTGATTTTAGTTATTTTCAGGAGTTATGTGATGTTCTAAGAAGACTTGATCTTGTTTGCTGAGTTTTCACACCTGTTCATTTTTGTTTCCTTTATCTAGAGGACTATCCTAGCGGAACATGGCTTGGAGATGAGCACAATCCTGAGATGAGAGTGCGAGTGCCAATCACACCTAGGTGAGAAGTCATCATGGTCAAATCACATTTTAGAATCGCAGTTTTGTGATTGTTTATTGTGACAGTTTTTTTTAATTACTTTTCAAGTTCTTTTTGTTTACAGTCATGCAAGCTGTGTATATTGTAGTAATTGGACTATTTGGGGCAAGGGATTTGTTATAATGGCTAGTTCTTTTGTCTTCTTACATTTAAATGAACTTTAGGTAAATTTGGGGAGAAAGCCAAACTTTGAGCTCCAATCACAAACTACTTTAATGATGCAAGCAAGAGTCAGCTTTGTATCGAGTTTTACCCATAGTGTATTTTGTGTGAACTTTCCATTTTGCAGCGATCTCCTCCATGTTCATTCCAATTGTCGTACCCCTGAGAAGATGGCTTTAACCCTGCTGGATTACCTGTTTGACCGAGACACTCAGGCAGCCTCCAACCTGTCAGGCCAGGGCAAGCATGGGAAGAAGCAGTTAGACCCTTTAATGATCTATGGTATTCGATGTGAGTACTGACAAAGGCTTTATTGTTTTCTCTACCAAAAGTCTGTGCCATGCTTTATCTTATTTATCACGGGAGGGTGTGCATCCTGACTTGCAACACCTTCTTATTGATTTTTGTACCTCTCAATTTATGGGAGTCTAAGATCCTACAACTTTAACATAGAGAGAACTTTATTTCATATTTAATAATAATAATAGATAGCATTTATATAGCACTTTTCCCCGCTCTACTGCAAGCTCAATAGTAAGGTTAATAGTTAGTTTGTAAATAGTATGTTAGTGAAAACATATTTTCAATTTTTCCATTCACAGTGTTGTACATTGAACTCTTCCTTCTCACTTTGGTATTACAGCACCATTATCCCACTTGGTTTTAGTGGGGAAAGTTATCTGTCTGAATAACTAATTGGTAAAGTAAGTGTACTTCATTTGCATTCACCAGGCCACCTGATCCACCGGTTTAGCATTACAGAGAACGATTGGCACCGCATCAAACAGAACATTGACTCAAAGTGCCGTACAGCCTGGCGTAGGCGGGCGCGAGGCATGCCCCTGACTGTGAAAGCTTTCAGAGGCAAAGCTCCTCCTTCCTATGTCAACTTGGGCAACCACATGCACGACCTCAGTGGTGGCAGTGACGAAGATTCACTCAGTCAGGAGGACGGAGAACTACACATTCAGCAGGTAGGGATTGCACCACAAATACTTTTATTGATGTCCACATAAGATAAGATGCACTTTATTGATCCAATCATGGACATTTGGTATATGAGCCGTTTGTTAGCAATACTATCAACCTTCATTGACATGGTATCTTTACGAAAGAAGTCAAAGATGAATGATGAAGCACAGTCTCATTGTAATTTCAAAATGTAGCTGATGAAGGAGCAGTACGTAAAAATTGATTTATTGTCAGTACTTACAATCTTCCTCATTTTCAAGAATGTTTGCCACACCAGCTGAAACCACTGCAATTTTAGATAAATGGGGATGCCAAAAAGTGTGAAAACTATCTTGGATGAATGCTATTACTGCTTCCGGAACTCCCGATAATAGGGCAGAACATGCATTCTAATTATCTTATGAATGCGATACCGGTATCATTGAACTAGAACAAAATGGCAAAGATCGATTCACTTTTCAGTCGTGTTGTGTACCGTATTTGAAATTAATTGTGCCTAAATCTAGTTAAGTCTTCTGGTTCGGCTACAAAGTGTTTCCCCCACATGCTTTTCATTTTACTGCGTTAGTCTACTTCTGTACAGATTTTTTAAATTCCACATTCACAGATATATAAGAGATCGGCCAGATCTATTTCAGGATAAGAATGTCGTATTTAATTTGGATGTAGTGTTTATCTAGATCTAGGATCCAGACGCACAGAGTCTTGATTTATGACTTGGTGCAGATTGAAGAAAGTGAAACTCTGTGACTCTTTACTCTTTATAAATCCAAGTAATTCAAGAATCTAGATCTACACTAGATTTAGCATTTTAACACCTTCAATTCTTAATTTTTCTTAAGCTTCAGGGGGCAGGCACCCAGAACCCTGGCCAATTTCAGCATTAAATCTTTCTATTCTTTTTCTTGCATGGCATCATTGTTGTTTGAGGCAAATGGTTCCTTCCTATAGCTTGTTATATATTGAAACCTTAAGAAAATGCTCTAACTACCTTGTAAGCGTTAGCTCTTGCTTGCTTGAAATTTGTGGGACTCAAAGACTGTTGGGTTGTTGTTTTTTCCAATCAGTCAGTGTCATTGTGTATCTGTGACTAGTTTTGTTAAATAGTTTACAAAACAAAATGTCATGTCCCCCCACAGCCAGCCACGGATGCAGAGATCCAGGCAGCTCTGGCCATGCAAGGTGAAGGTATCCAGCCTGGGGAGATCCAGATTCTCCACGCCACGCCTGAGCAGATCTCACAGCTACAGCATGCACAGCACATACAGATCCTCTCTGGGGACCAGGTCATAGGGGTGAGTGAGCTCTTTTAATCATGATGATGATGATGAAAGTCATTTGTATAGCACACAAATCCATGTTTTCATGCTCTAAGGCGCTGCGACATCCACAGACAGAACTAATACACACACTACTACAGTACTGTTCCTCTCAAACTGCGTCTGGGCTATACACATTATAATACAAGTCCTAAATAGCAAAAAGTCTAGCACTCAAGTGCTCTTTTGAAAAGTTCTGTTCTGAGATTGGTCTTGAATTGAGACCGAATTTCTGATTCTCTTGTTTTCAAACTGAGAGAATTCCATAATTTTGGTCCACATCTTCTTTCCATTTAACTTGTGTTTGTGTCAAGTACAAGCAAAATGTAATGATCGTTTTTCTAATTTATCTGTTTGCATGTCATTTGATGCAACATATCTTTTTTTACATTCAAATTGTTTTAAAAGTACGCACAAAATAGTAATGCATGTCTAAATAATAATAACATTTATAACATTATGTTTGCATATTATTTAAAGCAACATGTCACATTTAACTTGTGTATAGTATGTATGAATACACGCCTAAATGATCTGCTCACCACTTTTTGTTTCACATATAGCTTGTTTAGTAAAAGCAATACATGTCTAAATGATGTGTTCACTCATTTTTTGCTTAGTAAGAATGTTTTGATACTTCATGTATACTAAATGTTAATGTGTCAGTGCCTTTCTTTGATTGATTTAAAACTGAGTAATCTCGTCTCTGCCCGATCTTGAATGAAATTTTGTGAAGTTGCTAAATATAGTATGCTATAGTAGATATACATTACTTATTCTCTTTTTTTTCTTTCTGTCCACAGCAAATCCAGCATGGGGATATGCTGGGAGATGGTATCCAGGTAGCCACCATGTCCACAGACGCAGGGGAAGTCTTACAGATACAACAAAACACTGTGGTGGGACCCCCGGACCCTGATGCTGTCACATAGAATTTCTCTGTTCTTTTATCTTGAGTGCCTGACTGAAAGTACTTTGGTGTGAGTGAACAGAATGAGGTTATGAATGGTATTATTTCAAATGTTGCACTTTAACATGATCTGACTTTACTTGAATGCAGAAAAAAGTCAAGAGTTGGTTTGCTCAGTTTCGTTCATTTATGTTTGACAAACTTGTAGTACACACTTAACATCTTATGTCATAAAACTTCTTTGACAGTAAGCATAGCCATGACTTAAACCTTAACTTTCTGTACAAAGCAGAAATGACTCTTGAATTCTTGAATAGAAACTAATCAATCTGTGGTTCAAGTGTGACTGACAGTATGATGTTTTTTTTCTATCATGAATGAGCTTTCTGAGGCCCATACTTCAGTGAGGAGCATAGGTTATTTTTATCTATATCTCCTGCTTTTTCCTCTCAGCCTCAATTTTTAGCCTCCAGCTGCCCGCATGAACTTTTGAACTCAAGTTTCAGGAATATCAGTATCAGTCTATTATTTTAGTGATTGATTACATTTACAGTGGTTTTTTGTTTCCATCGATATTGTAATGGACCATTAGTCATCAATTTAAAGATAAATGTTTTAAACCAGGCACTGGGTCACTCGCAAGTCTTTGGGAACAGCTACTCCTTGTGTGTTCATTCATGTTCTTTCAAATTCATGCTGTGCTTTGTTGTACACTGAGATTGAATCTCAAACAGTGCTCTGTACAAAGTGTACATCACTCATTTGTATATTTGTATAAATGGAGCGAGAAGAAGAAAAAAACATTCTTATCTCTTTTGTTGATGTTGTCATTTGTTTTTGTATTACTTCACCAAAAAACATGACATCTTTATTTGTATTCCTTTTCATTTTTGTAAAAGTGCACTGTAAGAAAGGTCTTGATTTTTCAACTAAACATGTAAGTTACAGTTACAGCTGCTTCTTTACCTGGTGCCAATATGGTGAGACAGTGACAGGTTAGGTCACTTTTTATTTAACATTTTGAGTAAGCTTTTTGAATTGTTGTAGTTGTAGTACAATTTTGTTACCTACCTTGCATATTTTTTGTAAATATGCATGCATTTTCTATTAGTTTTTTATTGCTCAATTATTGTCTTTTCTTTCTTTTTTTTCAATTTTGTTACTTCATGTTTTTCTAGCATGGCTTCATGTCATGAATTTCATTCTTTGTTTTACTTGAAGATCCATCTTCAAAGTTGTCATAACATAGACTTTGTCCTTTTTTTCACTCTTCTTCATTTTATAATTAGAAATCATATTTTCTTCACCATGTTCATCAGTTGAGTCAGATGTGAAGTTGTAAAGTAAACCCAATGTGCCAGGGATTTTATTTATGATCTATGTATGTGCAATTGAATTATTTGTAATAGTTTATGTACATGATGACATCACTATGTATTCAATGTTTGACATTTTGAAATATATGCTTTGTTGACAATGACAATAGCTTTTGTGTTTCTTTAACTTTATGGTATTCAATATTCGTCAAAAATCTTTGGTACACAAGCTATATGTGTGCTAGTTATTTGTGTATGGATGGTAGTAGGAGGTTCAGCTGTTGACATTCATCACATTCACAAGCCTACTACATGTATTTACTTATACTATAATAATAGCAGATTTATATAGCGCCTTTTCTCTTTGAGCTCCAACCAAGCGCTTTACAGCATATTCTTGCCCCGACAGACCTGTTTCATTCCAAAGCCACCTCAACCTCCTGGGAGGCATCATACTGGTAGTGCTGCCTGGTCAGCAGGTAGTGCAGCCGGCGCACATATACCAACAGTCTGACAATATATTTCTATAGTCTGGAACCCATTTCACACCTGGGTGAGGTGAGAAAGTCGTGACAACGTACCTTTTCCAAGAGTACACCTGGTGGTTGATAAGAAAATACTCTCAAATCCAAATCAAGTCGGCACAGCTGGGGATCGAACCCCGGTGACTCGTGACCGGCGCTCTGACCACTTCGGCTATATTATTATTACGTATACTAATACTATAAATAACAGATATTACTTATTACTTCTTTGATGTTCAAATTTCAACCTTGCTACGACATAGCTTTGCCCCCAAACCCTTCTTACTCTCAGAATATCCTTCACTGTGCAAAGCCAGTACATTTTACATGTTGGATCACAGCCTTTTTGTTGTTTTGCGTCATGTTAAACTATTGTGGTGCGTAGAAAATGTTATGTTTTCCTACCAAATGCAGGGTGGTCTTAACTTAAACTTTCTGCGGTGATTGTACTTAATTGTGCAAGTAAGACGACAGATAGAAGTCAACTTCAATTGCTATTGCACCTAACAAGATCAGCATTACAATAACCTAGGGAATACATTTTTCAGATTATGATTACGTTTTTTTTAAAGGTTTTATGACATAATCAATGGACATGTCAGTGAGAGCGATATTGTGATAAAACTAACAGACATCCTAATATTGTTATTATTATTTTTATCATTGAGTGAGCCGTCAGCAAAGCAAGGAATTCATTTTTTATTGGACTACATGTACTGTACTGTACATTCTTTGGCGTCAGTCAGCATCCTTATGACACTTACCAGTACCATTACCAGAAATCCTATTGTGTAAGTAAACAAGACACGACACTTGCTGCAGCTGTCCATACCACCGGTACTAGAAAAGTGAATTACAACTACTACTACTAGTACTACTACATACTACTACTACTAACTATTACTACAGATTGAGGTCCTGTCCTTGGCTCTGTGTGTTGGCGGGTTCAGAGGCTTCTTCTTCCTCCAATAAGTTGATCACTCACTCAGAATTTAGTAGTAGTAGTAGTAGTAGTAGTAGTAGTAGTAGTAGTAGTAGTAGTACTCCACCAATTGCGACTCAGCCTTTTGACCCCTAAAGTAAAGACATATCAAAGGGAAGTTGGGGAAGTAATGACTTGGCTTGCGAAAAGAAGTCTCAGATGTTGCTTCACATATCAGTAGTAGCAGTACGTATTAATATATAGTTTTGTCATCTTCCACAGATGTTCCCATCTTTGTAATTCATTGAGGTATTAGAGTATCTTCTTGAGATTCGATTTGACGGTAGAGTAGACTGTAGTAATCAGCAAATACATGTATGCGGATTTCCGTTCCGTTAGACAAATTTGTCGAGATGTCGTTAATATATAAACTAGAAAAAGGAGCGAGCGTCAACCCTCCACTGGGGCCGGTCGGCAGCTGCGCGTCGGGCGGCGGTCCAGGAGGTCCAGCCAGCACCATTGCGCTCCACCTCCACCATTCACCTCCATGTCATCTTGGGGCGTCCTCTTTTCCTTCTTCCCTCTGGTGTCCATCCCAGGTCTACAACAATCATGCCCACTATCCTTTCCTAGGACCGATCCACTTCCACCTTCTTCTCCTCACCGCCTCGCTGATCTTTTCCATTTCTGTAGTTTCCAGGACTGTTCTGTTTGTGATGTGTTGTTGCCATCATCTGATCCTGAGAAGCTTCCTCAGGCATTTGTTCTGGAAGCTGTCAAGTCTGTTCTCTTCGCTTTTTTTTTAGTAAGCTTCTAAGTTTCGCACCCGTATAGTAGTACAGACAGAACAAGGCTCTTGTACAATTATATTTTTGTCTTCTTGCCAATGTCGCTGGTTTTCCATATGTTGGAGAGTCTTTTAAATTGTGCGCTGGCTAGGGCTGTCCTCTTCTTGATATCTGTAGTTCCTCCTCCGTCTTGGGTTATATTTGCCTCGAGGTATGTGAAGCTTTGGACTTCTTCAACTTCATTCTCTCCAACTTTCAGTTCGCCGGTGCTCTTGCTGTTGGTTTTTCATTAGGCCTACCTTTCTTGCTGTTAAGCTTCAGGCCAACCCTTCTTGCATTGTCTTCTAATTTCTTGGTCTTGAGTTGGAGGTGATTCATGGTGGAAGAGAGTAGGGCAATGTCGTCTGCGAAATCCAGATCTTCCAGTTTTGTGGTGAAGTTCCATTGAATTCCGGTTCTCCCACCGTCTGCCGATGTAATGCCCTCAACTAAAACTGTTTGGGTTCTTCCCATCGAAAACGATCTAATCCCTGCGAATACACAATCCTGATACTATAGTGGTTTAATTTAATATTTTTGTGTACGGTCCACATAGAGTTATAATAAGAGCCCCATATTCTGTTGTAGGCTATTCAAAAGGCTTTCCGTTATGCCATTCCCAATCTTGTTCTTATATCTTTGACACATGTTGCTAGATTTGAACGATCCTAGATATTTTCAATCGTCAACTTTGTTACATGTTAGGCTGTACCGAAGACTGTAAAAAATAATACGTAGTATTATTAAATTTGTATTCTTTGGCTGTACCGGTATTAATTTTGATGTTATCAATGAGTCTGTTTTCGCCGATGTGCGTGACTTTTGTTTTCTTTGCATTAATCCAGCTTTTCTCCCTGTGTTGTCGACACGACACATTTGTTTTCTCCTAATCGAGGTGATGTTATTAGACCTATCTGTCAGTAATGCTGTGTCGTCGGCGTATCTAAAGTTGGTTGTTATATCAATAATTTTTGTTTTTAAACGCGAATGTTTGACAGTGACAGTGACAGCGGAATAAACCGCTGACAACTGCCCACCACCTGCCTCTTGTTTTTGAGGTGGAAAAATAGATATTTCATGTCTAGAACTAGAACCCTGCTCAGTGCACAAGACCTAGAATCTAGATCTTGTACTAGATCTAGACCTAATACTTCGACGCCTACTGTTTTACGGTGTTGATTGAGAGACAATGTCAGACTTGTACAAACAATACAAGAGTGCAGGAATCTCAGTTTCGTATGATTGTGGACGTGAAGATCAGTTTAGATCAGTATCAGTTTTCAATTGCCACAAGCTTATTTTCACAGAGAAAAGTGGGGGTCATTTCTGGTTCTTAGTCCAATAGTGTCGTCTCTATGGAGCAAAGCGTCAAAGCGACTGATTTGCAACACAACCGCAACACAGCCACCACCACACAGAAACTCCTCGCTCGGCACTCAACTCAGCAGTCGGTAATCTTCGCTGCAGCTGGGAATGAGCTAACGTTGAGTGTGTATGCGAGTGTGTAGTTTTGTTGGTGTTTACAGTTTTACAGTCGCTCTTCAAGATGGCGAACGGAATGCCAAGGACTGGTAACTTCGAGGTGTTTATCCGCCAACAATGGTGTCCAGTTAGTGTAACCCTAAATGAGGAATCAATTACACTGACCTTGACAGAAAACCCCGATCAAGCGAATGCCACAAATGGCTCTGTGGATGCTGGACACGGATTAGCCAACGGAAATGCGGATTTACCGGAATCCATCGCTGGTCAGAAGAGGCTTGTCAAGGTAAGCAAGAATTCCAGTTTTACCTGTTTTAGTATATAACTATAGCACTACTTACTACACTTACTGTGGTGTACGCCAGGAACTATAACTGTTAGCTAGCTTGATCTAAATGCTGTGTTACTGTGCTGATCTAAGCTTACCGGCTACTGGTACTGGTACTTCGCTCGCGATTCGTCACTTGATACTTGATATGATAATGATAATGATACTGATATTCATTCATACTGGTCTGGTGGTGAAGTCGAAGTCGAAGTGGTCAGAGTGAGTGTCAGTGTCAGTGTTGGCCTCACGAGTCAAAGGTCCTGGGTTCGATCCCCGGCCGTGCCGACCCGATTTGGATTTGAGAGTCTTTTCCTATCCACCACCAGGTGTACTCTTCTTGGAAAAGATACTTTAACTTTGTCACGGTTTTCTGTTTCTCACCTTACCCAGGTGTAAAATGGGTACCGGACTGTAGACAGTGAAAGATGTTATCAAAGAATGTTGGTATTATAGTATGTATGTGGTGGGCCGGCAGCACTACCATGACATGAGTATGCCTCCCAGGAGGTTGAGATGACTTTGGACTTTGGAATAAAACAGGTCTGTCGTCAGAGGTATAATATATGCTGTAAACTGTAAAGTGCTTTGAGCTCAAAGAGAAAAGGTTCTAGAATCTAGATCTATATATATAAATCAGCTATTAATATTATTAATTATTATTATTACAGGCTAATTACTAGATCCAGTTTTTCATTTATTTGTCATTTTTTCACAGTTCACCGGGCTTTACAATGAATGTAAACTCATATATCATATTTTTGCATTTGTGTTCATCCATGCTTTCCTTTTTTAACATTAGACCTAGTCTACTAACTAATGCGTCAGCATAGCGCATGGTACTGTAGACTAGATCTAATCTATAGACTTAAGTAAGAGGCATTATTAACAGACTGAGTCACATTTTTGCGCTCGATTGCAAAAGTCCTCTACTAGGAGAGAAATAGTCTTAGACTTAGACACCCTGAAGCTGATACCAGTGTATAAGAGTCGAGTCTAGCAGACTACTGACACTGGACCAGCCTACAAAGCCAGAAAGTTTAAATGTTTTGATTCAGTGAGAGGTAGGGGGTAGAATTGTAGGCTAATATTATCAGGATGGATAGGCCTCTATATACAATTAATTTCTTGCTCAAAAAAGAAATGAAATATGTAGGCCTACTCTATTCTCATTCTCTTTCCAATTAGACACATTATAAATAGAACACAGACGCAACTCAAATTAAAGCATGATGGTTAGTTGGCTTAGTAATCGTATGACTGCAGCCTCATATACAGAGGACTTTTGCAATTGTGCAATGTGACTCAGTCTGTAATGAGTAATGCCTTTGAGGATATTAAAATACACACCAGATGTTATAAAAGCATGTTTTTTTATTCATATGATCATATGAAAATCTTTTTTTTTCTTTCTAGCATTCTCACATTCAATACGTAATCTCTTGTTCTTCGATTTTGATTAGATTATACACATTAATCTAGATTTTCTAATCAAAGACTTTGTCACTTTATATCATTCATGTCTTCTTTGTAAATTTGGATTTGGGCGGAAGCGTCTGCCCAAATGTTGTGTTCCTTTGTCGTTTCCTTAAAGCTTTGCGAGAAGTTTAAAGTGAATATTGGGCTCTGCCCGCAGAGTGTCTGCCCTAAAATGAGACCAACTAAGGTTCTAAATTATAGTAGGCTATATATATTCTAGGTTTAGTTGTGCTTTTCATTTAATGTACTTTTTTCTGGAAAAAAACAACATGGTTCAGGAACCCCTTTAAAGCCTCAATTTCACCCCAGAATTGCGTTTTGAGAGTGTCTTTAAAAAAAAAGAATTTCACGGGGGAGCTTGCCCCTGGACCCTCCTAGATTGTTGTGCCTAGGTGCCTTTGAAGAATGTCTTTCTATACAGCAGATAGAAGAGTAATTGAACTATTAAATCACAACACTAACTCAAACTAAGAAAAAAGAAGCAGCAACAGAAAGACCCCTTCAACTTCAAGCACGGTCGAATGCTTTATTAATATTATTCAGACAATTATCTGCTACGTTTGCTATCCTACTTGTACTTGGCCCTACATTGATGGCAGCGTGAGGACATCGTACCTTGTCCTACTTTGTATAGTAGTACACCAATTACTGTAGGCCGTGATAACGCGCGTATCTGTTCGAAATAGTTCTCGTCCTCTCTACTCAATTTGTGGATGCTCCGTGAACTTTGCAGTGTAATCATGCCAGCAATGGTGTGAATTTCTCACTTAGCTTCGCATGGCCTCGCAAATGATGAGGACCTCCCTATTTAAAGTGATTGCGATTTTTGAACTTGCTTTCAGGGGTCGTAGGTCCGCGTTTGTAAAATAATAGGCCACGATCTCTCACCTCGATCTTGATTCCTGCTCCAGCGTTTGCACGTCTTTATTTTTTAAATGTGAAAATGTTTTGTTCTTCTTACCGTAGACCACCAGCTACGTTGTTGAAAGGTTCTGACTAAAACGGTAGTAAGTAGTTACATACTCACTTACTGCAAGCTCAATTTTACAGCATACTATTTCCCCGGAAGACCCGTTTAATTCCGTAGCCATCTCAAATTCGTCTATTGTCCGGTACATGTAGGACTTTTCCAAAAGTATACCTGGTGGTGGATAGGAAAACTTTGTTTGTTTTTCAAATACAAATCGAGTCTGCTACACGCCCGGGATTTGAACTCAGGACGTTTGAGTCCAGAGGCCAACACGCTGATCACTAGATTAACGTTTGAGGGCAAGGTGATGGTACATGATGGTTTGGACTTACAACAAAGACTGAATATTACAATCTTTGCTAATAAGGCGCGTGGACTAGACCACGTAGGCAAGGCTTGTTATCTCAACACACGTGCCGTAAAGAAATAGGCTCGTTCTGGGCTCTCAGTGTATTGTGCGAGACACAGAACATACCGCAAGTTTAGATAAAAGGCTTTTTACTTCATTGGCTGTCTTTTGTTTTGTCAGTGGCGCAACTCAACTATGAAGAGTGAGGGCTTATATTCTGGTGGGGCTGGGATCAAGAGAAGTAGTATCCCATTATTCACCCTATTCATATCCTATATATCAATCGCTTCTATTGCTGCATAACATATCCCGTGTCTCTCTCTTTCTCTCTCTCTCTCTCTCTCTACCACACTAAGCCCCCCCCCCCCCCACCACTCTCACACATTCTATCTCTATCTCTCTCTCTCTCACACACACACACACGATGAAAAACAACAATAGCGCCCACACACACGAAAACGGTAACTGTCTGACAATATTATATTGACACCTTTCTCTTTCCCAACACACATAAGATTGGCTTTGCAGCTGGCGCCTGTCAATATCACACAGCATTGCACATGGTACCTTTACCCGGCAACAGAAGATGCAATGTAATGAATATGGCACAACGGTCACCTCTACCCTACATACCGACGTAATACATTAGGCTATGTCTACAGTTACGAAAGTAATACATATCATAGTATACAGATCGATCTGATCACAGCTAGACATGGAACGACATGTGTTGTCGTTATCGTTGTTGGTTGCTCTCAGGCACAAGTATTGAGCTATTCGCTCTTCAAGTGGTCTCATAGACCTACAGTCATTGCAGCTTAGCTCTGCAACCTGGTCGAAATTCTGAACTTATGCAGCAAGTACGAAGCCAACAGGTACAGGAGAGTAGACCCTGTTTACTTTACTAAAGCCGCGATGCACCCACCCCCCCCCGTTTATTAATTTCAGAGACATTGCCCCCCCCCCCCCCATTAATAATTGATAACTTAGGGCAATAGATTGTGTC
>JAUELK010239048.1:0-17542 GCA_031471215.1 Gastropteron pacificum | reverse complement strand
AAACATACCCCCCCCCCCCCCCCCTCTCCCAAACCCAAAATTAATCAGTAAAAAAAATCAACATCTAACTGTGATGACTTGGCCTAACAATGAGAAAGTTGCAAAATGTTTTAGTCATGGACCACACTTGACTTAAAAATATCATTCAAAAAAGGAAATCACAACTGCCTGAGAAAGGCTCTCCATAAAGGGATCGTAACATATAACAATACATGCACAAATAATCTCATTTCACATTCTAAAGATCATTAATCATAGGCTATCATAGCCCACACTGGCGAAAGGCATTTACATCTCTTTCACACTTTCACAACCATATTCTATGGATACAAAAGTTGTCGCCTGTGGAAACTGACACATGAACTATTTGACACAATTATTGCTCCCACTGATAATGCACTGATACTTATAGTCTACAAGTTGAACACATAAACAATAAAATGCATACAGTTGAAAGATTTACAGTGCTCTTGAAGTGAATGCAAATGTAGTGATTGTACAAGTACAAAATGTTTGTAAATCTTACTTCAATGGAGTGCAGATTGTGCATAATATCCATGAATGCTCTTGCAAAATCAATGATCTTCCTACTCAGGGGATAGAGACATATGTCCTCCTTTCTTGTGGGAAAAAAATTAATAACTGAACTGAATAATGTTTCATGTACAATTGTTAATTTTATCTTCTTCTGTTTTTCATTGTAAAAAGAGTAATGGTAATGGATTAATGATGCGCTTTCAATGATTTTGAAATATAATCTTGTTCCACCATGACTAGAACAATGATTGTGCTTGTGGAATGTGAAGTCATAAAGATTTTCAATGCCAGAAATTGTCAACATTTCCTTAAAAAAATTATTGTTGCATTATGTCCTTATGACAATTCATTCTTACTCATAACCAAAGGGCTACCTACAGGATATATGTGAAAAGTGGATCCAAATCTAAGGGTGTACCTTGACCACTTTGTTTGAGCTTCCAATTTGTCCAAGGTGACAATGATGACAATACTTTGGTCCCCCTTTCTGTTTCTTACTGTTTGATTTTATTGAAATGTTACAATCTTTTTTAATAAACACATTTTTTGGTTAACCTTGCATGAACAAACATTAGGCTATAGTGCAATGTTAGATATTTAGATGACGAACAGTGACTCAGGATTCTTTTCGTCTCCATACATCATTTGAATAATTGCAATTGCAACAAGTAGCCTGCTGGAATACCTTTTTTTCTTTCATCAGAGGTGTTTTAAAATTCTGAAAATTCAACTTCTTGATATCAAAATATTTATAACAAGCTACAATAAATGTCAAAACTTTTACTTCACATTTGACAGTGTTTTCACCCTTCGTATTCTTCTTTTTCTTTTTTTTTGTCTTAAGCTTTAACTGTGTGTAATGCCACTTTCATTGTTTCTTAATTGTAAAAGATGATGTTGATCTTATTTTGTTTTCAAGTTGTTTTGAATAAAAAGGCAAGATTTGCATTACTGTTTTTGAACATCTTCTTCTTTGCAACTTTATCATGACATCAAAACTTCCATGAGTGATCCAACCAATTAATGAGCATTATTCTTTCTTATCTCATGTTTCATATCTTTTGTTGTTTACACAAATCAGGTCTAATGATGGTTATACAGACATGCTGACATGCACATTATATCCAATAGCCTACTGACCTTCTGTTTGATATGTGATATGTTCTTTGAAATGAAATTCACTACAATGTTGATGGCTTACAAAAAACAAGTTCTTGCTCAACATACTATAGTAAGCTGATTAGAGATATGCTAAGTGAGGCCTGAGAATTTGTTTAATTCCTGAGTGCGATGATATCATTTTAAATCTAAACCAGGGAAAGAAAATGATCAAGAAAAGAAAAACAAAAAATTAACAAAAATTCTCATCACAATCAAAAGTTTGTTTTAAGAATCAAGCATAAAAGATGTTCATGAATATTGTCCGTGTGATATATATATTATAGTTAATTATATCTTTCTTCATAGAAACTGCTGTGTATGGTAAACATAGTAAAGGGGTGACTACATTTTTGAGGGATGGAGAAAGCGTGCTAAGACCTAGATATGTGAGTCTTACATCTCATGAACACATGCTTTGATTCTGTTACATATGTACACATGTAGGGAAAAAGTTCAGTATGTAGAGATGAGTGTAAGAATGATCTAAGGGTTATTTGCATTGAAACTGTACAGCATTTACATTTCAGGTCATTTAGTTAAGCAATACAATATTGACTCTCTGCATGTGTTTTTTTCTCATGAGAACATGCTGTACTACTTCAACAATTCATGAGAGAGGATTCATCAGGATTGACATCAAATCTTCAATGAGATCTAGCACATTTGCACATCAATCTCACTGAATAAATACTATCAAGTCAAAATGCCATGACGATCAGACCTTACAATTGACAACAGCATGAAATGCAAAATTGATATGATTATTACATGAAAACATAGAATCAGTGCTTTACAAAATGAAAGTATAAAGTAGAAAGACTCTGAATAGTATTGCCATGTAAGGACATTCTTCAAACATGTCTTTTACAAAGAGAAAACTTGATGTTTAGATACTTCCATAATATCATTTCAACCCCTATAAAGAGCATTATAAACTAATGTGTTTTCATTTAGATCTATTTTTGGGTACTCAATACCAAGGTACGAGCATTTTCATACATGAAAACGCCATGACAAAGAAAGCAGAGGAACATTTTGATCAGGTTGTTTTCTTTGACCCTCATGATATGATAAGTTCAGGTTTTAGATGCTCACCTCCTTGTCAATGTCATGTAGACTTTTAGACTTCTGGTGGTAATTTAATCCTTTTTGCTTTGAAAGGACTGAACATTTAACAAAGTTTTAATCTTTTCCCATTAATGATAAAGAGCATTTATATAGCACTTTCCCCCATGCTAAGAAAAGGCGCAGTCAAATAAAAGATGACACTAGATCTATAACATTAGTGTTGCTCAAACAATTTTCAAGAGATAGTATCAAATGTTTCTAAATGCTTTTCTAATATTCAAAGGAAATATAGTGTTAGTTGATTTCTGAAAAAATTGGGGTATGTCTGGGGTTCTTATGAAAAGAGCATGCAAGCAAAGACTTTAATCAGAGAGAGGCAAGAATATAGTATGTTAGAAGTCAAGTTGCAAGTATCAAAACGACCAATGTGAATTGTACTGAGAGGGGTACATTGAATGAAAACAATTGATTTTATGCTAACAGAAAATGACAACACTATTCCACTAACACACAAATTATTACTTCCAACATTCAGGCTTTTGTTTTGCAGGAATAATGTCAAGAGCAAGATGAAGAAAATTCAACAACAGTTTGAGTCTTTGGCATCATTTGGAAAAAAAAAAAGAAGCTAGCCAATCACATTCCATTAGGGATAAGTTGAATTTTGTCACTTGAATAGAAATCACATTATTTATGAGTAAATGTCAACAATCATTCCCAACATATTCCTCATGGATACAATCTAAACCAATTACATTATTACACGGATGAGGCATCTATGAACAAATTAATGGTGTTTCGTTAATTCTTCAATAAGGACTTGGTATGTACAATATACCACCTGTACCACATCATTATTAGTCATTTGAGAATAAAAACTGTGCTCACTTCTTGATATATCCATGTTCTTTAGGAATCCCTCTTAATATTGCACCAAAATCACATAAGTTTGTCTTCAAACTTTCACACAAGTGTGTCATTGTAATCATCTGAATCATCCGGAAGTCCATATTGCCTTCGTTGCTCCAAGGAGAGAGCATTATCTGACTCCAATGCTCCTAAGACCCTGGCTTCATAAGGGTCTTGAGGCTCGGCACAAGTTCTGTCCCGATCAAGAGATGTAGGCACAGCAGAGAGGGCAGAAACAGCGAGATCAGCTGCTGAAGAGGCAGTAGAGGAGGAGTGAGCCTCTCGGTCCACTGCCGTCAGCTGACTGGCTACAGACAAACTGGAGGAGGTGGGGGTGGAGCTTCCAGACTGGCATGACAGGGAGGCGTGGCCTTTGACAGGCTCTGACAATTGCTGATGTGGGGTTATGGAATGACTGACAGGGGGGTAGGGTAGCTGGCTGGACTCTTGAGCTGGAGGGGGAGGTAACCAGGATGGATCGTGGCTCCCAGTCAGGGCCTGAAGAAAGAGAGGACATTATTTTTAATTCTTTAAGATAGCATTACAGCTTCATCTACTTCAAATACCAAATAGAGTTATGAATTATGCAAAACATAGACACAAATATTGACTTCATGTGTTTAAAAAACAACAACTGAATGTCAACAAAATTATAATAAGATTAATATGAAGATTAAGTAAAAAGAGCTATGCTTTATGAAAAAAATAGACGAAGACATTTACTTTGTGTGTTTGTTTTTTACACTGAATAATGTAGACACATTTTTGATAAGGTTTATGTGAAGACAAAGTCATGTACAACACTTACTGGATCATTGATAGGAGGTGGAGGAAAACTAGAGGGAGGTGACGGATATTCTCCACTACTGCTACTCTCAGGTTTGGGTGGGCTGGGGAATGTTTCAGAGTCACTCGTCATTCGTGGAGGGAGAGGGGGTGGAGTGGAAGGGGTGCTGGGAAAGGGAGAATGTCCCCCAGTCTGTAGCACATGCAAAATGAGTGCAATGTCAGAACTCATCTTGTGCTCTAGGCGTGTCAGTTGCCTGGTGAGGAAACAAATAAACATGAATGTAGTCAAGATTTAAAATAGCATTAACAAAGCAATCTTACACATTCTCAAGCTTCAAGCACAAAACAAAACCACTACTTCATCTACTCTCTTTATGAATAAAATAGTTCCAGTAACACACTTATGGTATCAATTCAACAAAACAATATTTTCTCAACATTCAAACAGACTGATATTTTTGAAAACATTGACTGCTCGTTCTTGAAATTTCTTGTACCAGTCTTACCGTTGCTTGTTTACAAGAAAGGTGTTTTAAACACAAATTCTATAACATAGCATACACTATGCTATGAGCTTTTCCGTGTGTCTATACATTTATGGTCGCTGTCTTGGCAGAATTTAAAATTCAACCTTACCATAACCCCCTTGTCCCCCCAAAGAACAAAAGAAGAAGAAAAAAAGAAAAAAAGAAAATGGCCGATAGTCACTGCTCTGTGGCGACTATGTGTTGGCTTCATCGAAAAACACCAAAGTGAATCTCCATGAAAAGGGATGAAAATAGTATATAAAATAAAATTCAAATTGAAAAATCTGACTTTACCTTGATAGTTCGTTGAGCCTTCTCTCCACCTCAGCTGACGACGCGGGAGCACCATAAATGGACTCCCCATGTAGATGAGCAGGCATGGCTACAGACATCAGCCCCTGGTCGTCTCCCTGCATGGGGCTGGAGGCACAGGACACTGGAAGAGTAGCGCTGGACACAGACTTCAACAAGGAGTCTTTTGCCTGGCAGAAGAAATCATGACAATGAATCACTTACTTTCTTAGAGTGGGCGTCAGGCAGGCATCCGGCTGGCATTTTTAGCATGGAAAAAGCTTACAAAGCTACCGTGTATGCCGCAACAATGAATGTGGTGTGAAAGCAGTGCGGAGGTGGTGAGATTGTATGCGTCTGTGGCTTGAACCATGAGTGTACAGTGGTAGTGTATGGTAGGCATTTTCGACGTCGAAAACGTCTTCCTGACTCTCCCACTGTTTTCAAAGCTTTAGACATGATCAAAGCTCATTGAGGAACATGGGCCTTTGACGAGGACACTCCCTCCCCTCGCACACTGAGTTTCAGACTATCCATACAGTTTAAACTTCATGATACCAGTAATTAAAATAATTTTCTTTTGCATTGAGAACTAGCACATCTGCCTCTCGTATCAAACATCCGAGGATTGCATCTAGATTTTCTCAACATGAACAATTTTTTATCTAAGGCTGGCTTCATAGGAATTCTCAGAAAAAGAACTAGATCATGCTTCCATGCTGGAAATGTATGTAAAATGAGTCTTAAAAGCATTTACAGTATGGGTGCAGTGATACATAAAATACATGGAATTAATGTGTTCTAAGCCACAATGCTAAAAGGACCATTGTATACTGTATACTAAATGATGGACCCAGAAATTAATTGTATGAATCAGTAACTATGACTAAAATTCATATCAAAGATTGACGATGAGTACTGTTTGGTTTGTACAAAACATATAGCTTTATGCAGACAAAATCTCACATGTGCTTCTGGACTCGTGTTCTGATCATTCAGCAAAGGTGCTAGTTCTTGATTTTTCTTGCCCCCTTCATAGCGGTTAGCCACCATGTTCATGACCGTATTGGAGACACTTGAAAAAGCACCAGCTGTAAAAAAATTTGAGGCACAAAGAAATAATTGTTTGATTATTATCATTTTTGAAATCAGAAAACAAAATAAGAAAGAAATAGAACTATGAAAACAAGAAAATGCCTTTCATTGTAAAGACCGAAGATAAGGAGGGAGGCTATGTCGGCTAAATAGGTTTTGGTTAGGATTAAGCATAATCTTGCTCCATGAGTACAAATAGTTCTCGCAATATATCCCCTATCAAGTTGAACTGATGATGCTTGGACATATTTTCAGCAATGTTATTTATGACTACGAATACTTTGACAAATAAATATTTTAAAGTGATGAGTCTGATGTTAATGACTGTAATGGTAATGATAAAGATTGTAAAGGTCAGGTTTATGAAATGACTAATTTTCTCATTACTGACCTGCAAAACTAGAAAGACCTGCAGCAGTTCTTCGTTTTTCCTCTTTGCTTTGAAAGTCAAAGTTGGCCGGAGTCATATCCAAACCAGCTTTGGCAGGTGTGAACTCCAGGATTCCAGCACCACTTTCACGTATGTCTTCTTCACTAACATATTCTACTGAGCCTGGAGGCATTTCTTCTGTCGAATGTCTCTGTCTCATCTGGCTAGCACGATATGCCTGGATGCCCGAACTCTCAGTGGCTGAAATGGTTAATGAACATGTTTGATTCATGTACATGTATATTTATAAGATCAGATCAGATCAGATCAGATCAGATCAGATCAGATCAGATCAGATCACATCAGATCAGATCACATCAGATCACATCAGATGAACTTTATGGATCCATTAGCATGGAAATTTGTTCTTATGCACATTGATGTAACGTTTTGAGCCTGTTTGCTTTCAAGAAAAGACGATGATGCGAAATGCGAAATAAATAAATAGTTACAGATGCCAATGTAAAGTGTTGAAAGCGGATGTGTGCCATTGGCACAAAAGAAAAACCCTTTCTTGTTGGTATTATTACAAGTATTACCAGATGGTCTTTAAAAGTTGACTCATCCTTGCAAGGGCTCCTAAAGACTACTTGAAGTAGTAGTAGTAACATTATGCTTTGAAAACTATCATGAAATGCAAGTGTCATATATTTCCCAAACACAAGCAACTTGCAATAGCAATTTATTGAAAAACCTTTACATTTGCCATCAAGTTCAGTTATGAAATAACCATGTTTTTTGGAAATCCTCATGTTGATTACAATTTAAAGGAGATGAAGATGAACGTTTGTTGACTTGAGAGTATACTTTTGTATGAATCAATGGTTTTTAATAAATGATTTTTAAAAATATGGGATATTCATATTCTACTTTCAAACATTTTCTTAAACATAGCAATAAAGGGGCCAGCATCCTTACCTTCTATATTCATTCCAGGAATGTCATTGGCCATTTCTAGAGGGAATTGTAAATACAAAATTATAAGGTGCACTTCAGGAAAAGAGGTGTGAGCACCAGCAATTCATGCATAGAAATGAAACAAATGGGTTTTTTTAAAGAAAGAAAACAGTCAACACAAGATAGTCAAAAATTCCTTCACCACAATTAATTATCATGAACCACACCCAGGAGATATGGGGAAATATAGGGGGGAAAAAAACGTGATTGTGTTTGTCCGTTTGGGGAAAAGACACATGCAAGAAAAGAAAAGAATGGTTTCCATTGTAAATTAACATAAAAACATGCTTTAAATCAGGGAATATCTGATATTCCTTAATCGCTTAGTGCATGTATTATTCTCAGAAATTTACAGCAAAGGATTTTTTTTATATTTCAGATTAAATACATGTATAAGGTAACACTTCAGTGAAAAAGGATTTAGCTGATAGTAGCTTACATATAACAATATGATAGGGACACACAACACTTTCTCAATTTCCCTTTACAAACACAATCATATTTTGAACAGAACGACATGAAATAGGAAACTTCTTATCCCAAGGTCTATTACTTTAGGGGACTGAGAAGGACCAGAAAAAGGATAATTTCAACAAAAAGATAGTTTGGTAGGGTAGCCATGCTGTGTAAATAGTTCACACAAGTAGGAGAAACCAACCCCAAACATTTATTGAGATAATAGTTTGTGATACCATGAGTAATGTAAAGATTTACCTGTATCAGTGCTGAACTGGTTCAAGAAGGGGGCAGATTTAATTGATCGCTGGAAGCGAGAATTTCTCCTTGAAAGACTCAACTCCAAATCTGGTATTCTAAAATTGCTGTATTCCTGTGAAAATTAAACACATGATTTGAGATTATTAGACCTTGGAATACGATGATAATGTCATGTTCCTTCCCATTACTAAAACAATCACTTATAAACTTATTTATCTGCTATGAAATAGTTGTTTTCTTTTCTTTATAAAACAAAACAAAACAACAAAGCTTTCATAGTTTAAGATTTTGGGTCAAAACAGAATGAAGTGATAAGTCTTATTTGCATTTTGCTTTCAAATCAAGTATAAAGGTGTGCATTGATTTTGATTTACAATGGATTTCAATAAAATACATAGATACACTGGTAGCTTAAAAAAAATATGAATGCTAAACTTATCACTTTAATTACAAAATGTCTCTCAATATCATAAATACATTTTTATGACACTGGCTTACATCTCTCAGATCAAAGGTTACTTCCAAATTCCTCCTGAATTCTTCAGCAAATTCTGGATAGATGTCCAAGATTTCTAACAAGTCATTTCGGTGAATTTTGTGTAGATCACTGTAAGTGAGAGCTCGCACATTGCAGCTGGATTTACCAACTGTCTCATGTTTGCAGAGATTTTCTCCAAAGACATCATCTTTTCCTGAAATACGAAAAATGATGTGTAATGATGAGGAGTACTGAATAGGAAAAAAAGCAAACATACAAACATCTCTCATATTAAGTTTGACAACAAATATGCCCCTGAAAACATAATGAGAAAACGAAAGAAAGAAAAAAGTATACATACTTTTGACATGTGTTCATTGAATCATATTGATCGTTCAGAGAGAAGAGAATTTTCGATTCTGTTATCAGGATTTTCCCTAGGAGTGTATATGATTTGTTTAATAGAATAATTTGCACAGAGCAAAGTTTTCTCTTTGTTTTGCTTAAATAGGATTATTGTGAAATAAGAATGAGTATGCTATCGGTAGCGACTGCATGTTGGCTTCAGCGAAAAAGGGGAGCTCATAATACTAAGGCAAATTTCCTTGAGGAGGGAAGAAAAAAGTGTATACAGTATACAGAACAATATAGAAACCAATTAAAAACTCACCTAATATAGCTACAACAATGTCATCTTTGAGGATTTCTATGGATCCTCTAGAGATGAAGTAGAGAGCATTGAGCACATCCCCCCTGTGCACCAGCGTGTCCCCAGGTGGAACATGGGTGGTCTTGAACTTCATAGACAGAGTACGCAAACATCCAGGACTGGCACCTGAAACATGGGCAAAAGCAGAACATTTCACATGAATATCGTGATTTGGAGAGGAACAGTTTGGATTCAGCAAAGGCAAGGGTACCAGAGAAGGCATATTCATAGACAGAGTATGCAGAAATCTTAGTCTGGCACCTGAGACACAGGCAATAGCAAACATTTTCACAGGAATATGGTGGTCTTATGGTCAGCATATTTGCCTCTTGAGTCAAAGGTCCTGGGCTTGAATCCAGGGTGTGCCAAATCAATTTTGATTTAAGAGTGTTTTCTTACCCACCACCAGAATTTGCTGAAGAATTCAGGAGGAAAAGTAGTTTGTAAAAGGGGTACCTGACTAGAAACAGTAAAGGATCTTGTCAGTACATTGGTATGGGCGCAGACAAAGCGACACTACCAATATGTCTCCCAGGAGGTTGAGAGGGCTATGGAATGAATCAGGTCTGTCGGGGTAACAGTGGCTGTAAAGTGCTTTGAGCTTGCTGTAGAGTGGGGTAAAGTATATAGCTATATAAATGCTATCTATCATTATTATCATCATTGCTAAAAGGGGACGACAGTGATCGATTTGTTTTCTGAGAAGCCTTAAATCTCTTAAACCATTGCAGCTTTATCCAACATTGATGCAATTAATTCTCAGCATTAAATCAGACCAAGTTCATAATTTAGCGGTAGATTGATGAGGCTATTTCCGGGCCGTGAGATGTATTTATAAATCTGGTTAGATCTAGCTCTACTTGTAGTCATTAGCTGTGTAAAGAACTAGTAAAATCATAGTGTGAAGTGTAGTACTGTAGTTCAACTCACTTTTAAAAGCAGGACAATTCTGCAACAAGTTTCTGTTGAGATGCAGACAAACATCTGCTTGGATGCATTCTGGAAAACTTTTCAAAACCTGTAAAAAAAACCCAACAAAAACGTGATAAGTTTAAGAATTAATGGTCGATGTACAAAAGAAATGATTCAATACAGTGACTGTGTGAAATGGATACGAAAAAAAAATGGAATACCTGGAAGAAGTGCGTGATAGACATATTCTGTGATTCCGAGATATGACCTCACAAAGTCCTTTTTCCTAGTTACTGTTTTTCCAGGTTGACGCACTAAAAAGTCATAACAAAATAACCAAAACAGATTATTGAAACCCGCAAAAAGCGGCTTAACGTAAAGGGCATAACGAGCAGAACCTGTAGTTTTAGAAACAAATGAATCATCAGAAAGAAAATGTTTGCTTGTTTACCGCCCTATTTCCAAGTAAGTATGGCTACACCCCCAATGCCTTAACATCACTACCAACGTTCTGCTCTAACTGTTCCTCGAGTAGGCCCACCCACCATGTTCATGTCGATGCCGTTGGTATAGGACCAGGCATGCTGGAAGTACTCCTCGAGTCGCTGCCGCAGAGGGTTGGGGATCTGGTGGAATCGGATGAATTCTTTGATCCTCAGCATCTGGGTGTGGTATCTAGAAGTCCCTGAGTACAACCTCTGAATGATCGCGGAAACGTTACCGAAGATACTGGCGTACATGAGAGCTGGGGGAAAACAACAAGACATGCACGGATATTGTTTAAAAAACATTCTAAAGATAACCTAAACTAACTAAGGGTCAGATATTGTATAAAACTATTCTCAAGATAACCAGAACTACGGTACAATGATAAAGAGAGGAAGCGCAATTTGTTGATTGCATATGGCACCAAAACTAGGCGTGTCCACTCTTAGGAACTACTAAGGGTCGAGACAGAGTGGAGTCACATTCCCCAAACCCACCCCTTGTAGGAACGTGATAGGCACCTTGAGCAGGCGACTTCCTTGACGTTGAGGACGTGAACGTGTGGTTTCTATTACAACGATACACTATAGAGAGTGCTTGATGACGTCACACGTAGTTTTAGCACTTTCATGGTGTACGTGAGTCACGGCGCCAGGTGCCTATTGTGATTATAGACCTACCTATTGGCGTGGGGATGGGTCGATGCACACGGATACTCACAGACACACACACACACACACACACACACACACGCAAAAAAACAGGCACGCACGCACACATACACACAAACACCCACGCACGCACACACACACACACACGCAAAAACGCACGCACGCACGCACACATACACACACACACACACGCACTCACACATACACACACGCACGCACGCATGCGCACATAGACACACACACACACACGCAAAAACGCACGCACGCACACATACACACACACGCACTCACACATACACACACGCACGCACGCATGCGCACATAGACACACACACACACACACACACACACACACACACGCACACACATACGTACATACATGCCTACATGTGGCAACGATGGGACGCAAGGACTAATGGTCACACATTAAAGACACGCAGAAATGGGACTCAGAGTCTGAGTTGATGGTTTGGCGGAAAATTGGAAATGTTCAAGTAATCATCAAAATGATTTGGCTTGAGCAATTTCCGAAGACGTTAATCTGAAAAATCGACGTTTTGGGGCCTAATGGCACGGCCAGTAAGACTGTCAGGCTCACGGATGAGTTCTTAATCTTAAATCAGTTCTTGTCACGTGGTTTGACATCAAGGACAGTGGCAGCAATCTACATTTTACCACGGACAGCGACCATAACTGGTCTACTCTTCATCGATTTCGCACTGACAGGACCTCCGAGTTTATCGTCATTATCCGAGAGGACAAGGTGCTCAGTCGGTCCAACCTACCAAGGAGACCATGGGCTGAAAAACACTCAAAGTGAGCACCAACTTGAGTTTGCACAGGGTGAGTTCGAACCAGTGACCCCATGGTCGACATCTTGGTGTCGGCTGAACGCTTTACCACTGAACTAGCACCGCCCCTCAAATCTACTACAAGGTGTCTAGTACCACTCCTAAAATATGTACATTTCGTGTAATACGTGTTGTTAATGTGTACACCGCCTTGGAAAACAGAGAGGAATGGAGGAAACTGGCTGTTAAGTCTTCAGAAGTTCCAAAAAGGACAAGAATCTAAGGATTATAAGTATAAGTACCCCGCCTTGAGCTCTATCTATCAGATAATTCGGCTGTGTACAGAAATAAACCAAACTTCATGAGTCAGTACTCACATCCAATCAGCATGATGAGGATTGAGAAGATCTTCTCTGAGTTTGTGTTGGGCGACACATTGCCGAAGCCCACACTGGTCAAGCTGGAGAACGTGAAGTATAAGGCGGTCACGTATTTGGACTTGATGGTCGGCCCGCTGCCCTCCTGGGAGGCGTTGTAGTACTGATGGGTCTGCCTGGCCAGTTCGTCCAGCCAGCCGATCCGTGGGGTTCTGTCCGGCCCGAGGTTCCGCTCCATGTTCCCGATGGCGTACCAGATACAGGCCAGCCAGTGGGCTATCAGGGCAAAGATGGCCATCAGGAGGAGGAGCACCCCGGCACCGTACTCAGAGTAGCGGTCGTGTTTGCGGACGACTCTGACCAGACGGAGAAGTCGGGCTGTCTTCAGGAGGCCGATCAAAGTGGTCGTCTACAGACACAGAAAGAGAACACAACGTGCCATTAATATGATAATAATACTAGCCGATTTATATAGCGCGTTTTCTCGCTCTACAGCAAGCTCAGAGAGTTTTACGGCACATTATTACCGTGAAATATCTGTTTCATTCCAGGGCTCTCTCAACCTCCTTGGGGGTTTACTGGTAAAGCTGCCTGGTTGGCGCCCATACCAACATTCTGACAAGTTCTTTCACTGTCTATAGTCGGGTACCCTTTCTACACATGGACACGGTGAGAAAAGTGCGACAAAGTACTTTTCCCAAGAAGAAACCTGGAGCTTCTTCATATATACATGCTAGAATTGATGCACCTCTCGTTCCTTACAACCCCTACAACTACAATGCATTTCTGTCAACATGAAAGTCGATAACACGTTATGGAATGATTAAATCAATAATCATGATGCATGTAATAATAATGCGCCTGGTAATAGATAAGAAGAGAACGGATTCGAACCCAGGACCTTTAACTTGAGAAGCAAACGCACTGACCACTAGACCACCCAGTGCAAGGGTCAGTGTTGGTTTGTGTGTGCCTTACCTCATCTGTCTCTGAGCCAAAGAGGAGCAGGTCGAATGGAATGGCTGCCACCACATCGATGAGGAACCATCCTTTGAAGTAATGTACAGCAATCTTCCCGGGGTGACTCACAACCTCGTCATTCTTGTTGACATACGTAGTGCGGAAGTTGATGAAGATGTCGACGATAAACATGATGTCGACGATGAGATCGATGATGGTGAGGGGCTCGGAGTACCGTTCCTGGGGGACGAGAAGATGCCTAGGTCATATGATATAGTTTACATTTGTTTATCTCATCATTGTCGTCTTTTCTTGAGAGAACAAAACAAGCTCAAGACGCTTCATTAAATGCACAAAACACACAGATACCCATGCGTGCATACGACTATTCAGTACAATAATCTAATACAAATTGAGAGAAAAATGTTCACTCATTTGAGGTACATGTAAATGGCAGTGTATGGTCCGTTTTAGCTGACTCAAATGGAATCTGTGACGTGTAAATGTCATGACTTAAAGCAACTACCATTCCTTCAAACAATTATTGCTTTCTACAAATCCACAAGATATTGCCAACCCTATGATGTAATGAGTCCACACGCATTCAACTTAATCCTCAAGGCTCAGAGCGACATTGGAAAACAAAAGAAAATATAAGAAAAACATTGAGATTTCAAAACGATCAACTTCTTAAAGACGACACACGATATCATCTCCAATGAGTGTTATGAAGCGCTTGTATTGTTTATTGTGGCTACCACACAGAGGTTGAGGGCTTTCTATTTCTGACAAGGCTAGACTTTGAACGCCCCCACCCCCTTTTTTTACAATATACTTACTGTAATTACACGAGACAAAAATTAGTGAATTAGTACAACAAGGTGAGAAAACAACCAGTTTGACAAACATCATTAATCTAAAAAAAACACACCAAAAACATGCCCCTTATGACTTAATTTGATGGAATTGTACTTGTAGATTGAACTAAAGAACTTATACACAATGTATTTACTAGTATTCAACACATCTTCACCAAAACGAAACTAAAGAAATGGAAATAAATCTGTCTAATTGCGTAATCAAGTGAGAGCGGTAGCGACAACGAATAATTGTATCGCACGACTCATATTGGCTTTCGTTTTGATGTATCATTGGAAGAGGTAGAGACAGAGTGAGGGAGACATGGGGCCAGTCTCATAGCGCCGGTAATATGAACACCAACAACACCCACTACTTGCCTCTTTCTCTCTATATAAAACGGCTCACAACCAACCAACGCACATGTTATGGTTAACTGTGTTGCTGACATACCCATTCCCCCTCCCCCTTTCTCTCTATATAGAACAAGCTAACACCACAGGGCCAATGTGTGTGCTGACTGCCGCCAGCAGTAATACGGTGTTCTAGTATAGACCGCTATGGTAAGTTTCGTGTCTCGTTTACATGACACGTCTCTGGAAGAGGTAAAGAAATTAACTGTGTATAACTGTATTGAGTTGATGGTAACCAATCAGCAATAACTGTGTATATCTGTATTGAGTTGATGGGAACCAATCAGCAATACTTGTGTATAACTGTATTGAGGTGATGGGAACCAATCAACAATAATTGTGTATAACTGTATTGAGTTGATGGGAACCAATCAGCAATAATTGTGCATAACTGTATTGAGTTGATGGGAACCAATCAGCGAGTGTTGTCACTCTGGTGTAAATACTGATCAGGACATGTGGTCGTGACGTCAATGGTGAACTACGGTGTCGGCTGACTGTTTGTCGTCGACTGACTTGTGTAAGTGATATATTAATACCATGTGTGACTCCAGTCAACATATTGCAATCTACACACCAATTTGGCACAGTCGCAATAAACAGTCACTCTATGTCAATATCGAGGACTATATTTTTAAATAGTCTTTGTGAAGGTCAAGCATGTTAATGGTTCAGTCCTGAATCATGGCTGCAACCATAGATGTCCCAAGCGTTGCATTAATATACGCAGTACCAACGCAATGACTGCTTTTCATATTGCAGTTATCTGGTCCGGAGGGATCTTGTGACTGCATTGCACAATTGCCTGAACAAGGGGCCAATTTGAAGGCTCTCGAGGCCCAGGTTGCAGAGTTAGACTACCATGGCTCTGTAGGTCTATTAGACCACTTGAAGAATGAATAACTCATAACTTGAGCCTATAAGCTTAGTTACATGTATTACAAAACAGTAATTGGGTATTCCACCCCCATACGTATGTCTTAAAGAAATTGGAGATCTTCACACCAATTTGCCATATTCTCAATAGTATTAGTACAGTAACTGTACTGGAGATCTTCACACCAATTTGCCATATTCTCAATAGTACAGCAACTTTCTGTCAGTATTACTTCAGTATTACAGTTAGTCATTGTGAAGGTTTAACGTGTTATACATGTACATAATATTACCATCTGTCGATATGGATACATGTAATACAAATCAGTGATTGGGTTTAACACCATTCATACTTATCTCTTAAAGAATGTGGATCTGCACATCCATTTGCCATATCATCAACAGCAGTCATTCTATATCAATATCGAGAATTATGCTGTGATTGTGCTCGTTAACATCTGTGTTAAAGACACTCGTAGATATTTTGATACACAGTGAAATAGATTAAATAGATTTCTTCACACATCAAAGGCATTCGATCCCAAACGGCTGATGATTAGCCCATTCATATGCATATCAAACTGTCCAGAGGAACGAACGAGCGTAGTAAAAGAACAAGAAAAAAGAAATATGAACAAAAAGACGGGCGCGGGAAACGAAGAAGAGAGGGATATTATATAATGTTGAATTTATGAACACATTGCTGATGATTTCAATGGGAATGATCCGTATTTACCACGCGACTATTTCGACTCGCATGACTTCAGAATACGAACAAATAGCATGATGATGATAATATTTTTGACGATAACCACGTTGACGACATGACAAAACGATGACGACGATTATGATGGTGATGATGATGATGATGATGATGATGACGATGATGATAATGATAATGACGCTGCTGCTGATGATAATGATGATGATGATGATGATGACGACGACGACGATAATGATGATGACGACGACTACGATGATGATGATGATGATAGTGATGATGATTATGACAATGATAATGATAATGACGACGACGACGACGATAACAACGTACCTGTATGGTGACCCTAGTCTTGTGCTTGCGCTCCTCGCTGAGCAAGAAGGCCACTGCGTATGGAGTGAAGATGGCTGTGTACATGACGAGGAGCAGGATGATCCAGTCCCACACGGCCTTGAAAGGTGAGTAGTGCAGCAACGTGCATTTGTGGATCTGCTGGGACTGAAGCTTGTACTCAGGCAGGACCTCCTCACCCAGCGACAGCACCTGGGGGTGGACATGGGCAGAACATGGTCAGAACATGGTCAGTCTCACTGTTGCAACAATGTTCATATTGGTGTCTAGTAGTTTTAACCCAGAAATGTTAACACCGTGGACAGAAGGCAAGACTGGCGTGATGCTGCACACTATAAGGTGCGGGCAGCCAACATTCGAGAGAGTGATGATGTACAGTGAGTGAGTGAATGAGTGAGTGAGTGAGTGAGTGAGTGAGTGAGTGAGTGAGTGAGTGAGTGAGTGAGTGAGTGAGTGAG
>JAUELK010238937.1:0-13718 GCA_031471215.1 Gastropteron pacificum | reverse complement strand
ACAATTGCCCCCCCCCCCCCCCCCCCCCCCCCCTTAATGATATGTAAAAAATGCCTCGACTAAACGAGTTGTGAGACTTTTACCGAAGCAAGAGTTAGGAGCGCAAAAATACGCTACTGTGAATTAACTGTATTGTGATAATGGCGAAGGAATCAAACTCACCCATCAGGTGATTCCCAGACAGGCAGACTGGTCCACTGCCTGCTATAAGAGTAAACGTTGCTCCAACTCGACCACTAAGACTAAAGTCCAGAGGTGCCTGTAGACAAACAAATTGTACACCGTCATTACAAAGTATACTCATGATTTTCATGCGAATGACTACTTATTCAGTATTTTGTTACTGGGGCCGAGAAGTACAGACTAACACGAGAATCCCCAGCCATAAATTGGAACCAATATCGGTGCAAGACAATAATGTGGTGAGGAGTGTCCCTAAACTTTGGAATTTAAGTTGAACGTACAACGAGTTTCGACGTTAATCATCTATACAGATTATACATCAAGTCAAATGATTAAAATAATCCAATAGAACCTTTATGCATTGCAACGTACAACAAAATAGAAGATTCTGTTCATCTAATTCAAGTGCAGGGTATGAGCTAACAAAATGTCAAGGCTTCCAGAAAGCAGCCATCGTGGACAACCAAAATGGTGCATTTTTAGTGAAGACTACACCGACAGAATGGTATGGCTAAATGAAAAGTAACAAGTTTGTACTGACCATAGCGTTGTGCCCCTTGGTCAAGTTGACAACGCTCACTTTGACCGTCTCCCCAGAGCCTCCCATTGACGTCATCTGGACGATGTTGGCCTCGTCAGGCACGGCTCCATCTCCAAGGCATGCCTAAGGAAGTAAGGGAAGTCAATTTATATAAGTTATATAATGTCCAGTTTTACAAACCTCTCGACACGATTAGGTCACGTGAGAGATGGGACCTACATATTAACATCAGTCTCCCGATTGGATCGGGGCTATCAAGATGTACAGGTTGCGATGTGTCACATTGTGAATAGGCTACCGTTTCGTTTCAACAAAATGTTAAGAAAAATATGCTGCTTTCTTAGTGACAAAATACTTATACTAGATTATATAATAGTCTGCTATAAAGCGCTTTCCCCGCTCTATAGCAATCTCAAAGCACTTTACAGCCACTATTGCGATAAAGGTTTGCTTAAGTTTTCTGCATCATGGAGATCCCCCAAACTTAGCTGTTTGGTTCATGCTTAGTTTCTTAAGTAAGACATACCTGTTTGATGAAGACTGTATGGTTGATGTAATCTTCGTCGTCCTCTTCCAAATCCGCATCCTTCTCATTCCAAGTATGAGTGGGCTTATCAGCGGTCAGCGTAATTCCTGAGAGACGAACACCAGATGCAAGTTTTTTTTAATCGCAATGTTTATTATACTTTGCACGACCTTATTTGGGTGTGTGAGCAACTGTGAGAGCATACCTCAGGGTGGGCTAGGCTAGATAGAAGTGTGTTGTCCGATCCTAAACAGTCTTGTGTCTGAACTGCTCAGTGGTGGTTTAGCACACTACTTTATGGCCATTCGGTTGTTTTGTTAAGAACACACAGCAATTTTGTTCGGGGGACGCGATCGGGTTTGTCTAATGTAATAGCAATCATTCAATCCAATCGATTGCTTGCATAAAAATAGTGAACGTTTTTTTTTCCTTGTGTCCTTGCCGTTAACTCAAAAAATAGCACCGCAACCCGCGTGTCCATACTACTGACACTGAGGTATCATCGGGCCCCCGGCCGACTACAATTTGGATTTTAAAACAGAAAAATCACGCAAGGCCAACATTGTTAATTGACCAAAAAACTGGTCTTCGTTAGTGATACTAGATCTACTACAGTATTGTAGTTTTATATTTTAGGATGGGTTACAAATTGTGCAACACGGCCAGTACATTCAATGCATGAGAAGCTTAGTCCAGAGCGGCTTTTGTCAGATATTAGACCAACAACGTTTCGTACTTAATCTGGTCACGTAGAACATGGAATTATTGTTGCAATACTGGTACATCTAAGTATTTAAGAAGCTTGGGACTACACGTTCTAGATATCTAGATATGCTCCTGACTTACCCCACAAATACTCGATCTCGGGGTTCTCGATGTTGATGGAAGAAGTGGACTTGTCTGCTTGAGAGTTGGATCTGGTTTTGGTCTCCATTGTGGGTTGAAAAGTTTGTTGGTTGTTTTGTGGACTTTACAACAGCAGATCTCAAGTCAAAGCGAAGGCTCTCCTTTCGTATGGACGGACCGTTCCTGACTGCGACTGGGGCTCGAAATGGAGACTTAGTTTGGGAAACTTGCAATTTAGAGACTTTACCCTGGTCTGAGCGAGGCATGAGTTTTGAGTTCACATGAGTTCACGAGAAGCACTCACGCTGTGTTGTGAGTCTAGACCATTGCAGGGGCGGATTTGCAACTCTTTATTAAGAAGTGGCTTTGGCACACCTAGAGCGTTGTTCTTGATCTTGGTGAGATATGCTGCAGGACCTAGGCCTCGTCGCTGAAAAATGACACGCGTGTCAGGCCTCCAACACACTCGGTGAACATACTTCATATTCTGTATTATCAAAATGTAGGTCAGACAATCCAAGAAAAGTGTGTAATCCATATGAACACGAAGAGAAACACTAACAGAATGAAACATTAGCTACGCTATAAAAACTGTAGTGTGTTCGCTGAGTGTGTTGGAGGCCTGACAAGCGTGTTATTTTCCGGTGACGCGGCCTGTAGTATGAAGGCCAAGTGCAGGACCCATAATTTGTTTATGTGAGCAACGAAACCAAGGCCAACCTGTCCATATTGCCTTGATGATTTAGTGTCATGGACCTTTGTGTGTTATTTGTAGACATTGCGCACATGTATGTTCTTCAGTTCACGCTCACATCGAACCTCGTGGTGAACACATCCACACACACCTCAAAGAAGCTAAGAATACTAGATGGCAGACTGACCATGTGACTACCATAACATTGACTTACCTCACTGATGTCCCTGTTTGTCCTACACAAAAGTGCATATTTCATTGGCTGCTTTAACAGGTCTTGTCTAAACTCTTGCAGTTTCCGCCTCAATGGGATCCCTTCTGGCTGTAGTGGCTGTTACCAGGCGCTTGTACCGCGCTTCTGCTTGTTTTTCTGAGCAGGAACCCTTTTACTAAGCCGCGTGATGGCCGACGAAAGGTTGACACGTTGGGTTAACTCGTTTGGTCTCCAAGCGATGACTCGAGCTCGGTCGAACTCATCTGGGCCATGTTTTTGACAGTACATTGCGCCAGAATCCACTGGGAGTTCTCTAAACCCGCTTTACAAAATGTTTCCATATCGGTACGAACTCTTCGCACTCAACGGATGTACACACATTCTATCCTTCAGCAATCTGTAGGCCTACATTGTTGGAAATATAGGCTTTTCTAAATAGCAATGCTTTCTGTCGACTTTTGAAGTGTATTCGTGTACCGGTATAGACCTACCTGAACTGCGCTACTCGGGTGTATGGTGTTGCGTCATAGCGCTGTTCAGGAGACCCCCGCTCCAGAGATTTACTTAATTTAATTTCCTCGCTGAGGCAACTCCAAAGCTTCAGAGCACAGGTTGAAAATGCTCTTTCTACCATCATTTGTTTTTATTATCTCGATTTAAGTACGGTAAATCATTTTGGTTTGACGACCACATCGTTCTAAAGGGTTCAAAAATAGAATGTGGTGAGCACAGATTCAAACATCTGAAGGTTGATAAACAGAAAATCTTAAACTCAGTGCGTTCCTTCGCTGGCAAAGTATGTGTTCTTTTTGTATTATGTTCGTTCGTTGACATGGGTTGTTTGGATAGTTTGTGTGGCTAATCTGCAATCACAACGAAAAAATTAAATAGGCTAAATATCAGTCAGCGAAAACCAGCAAAGACAAAATTAATAGAACAGTAGGCCTACTGATCATATTAGATCAAAGGACTAGAGCCAGCAGTCTTGAAATTGTTGTATAACCTAATCTGTGACCTGTACATTAATTTTGTTTTTCTTATTTATTCGCCCGAGAGGTTAAATTATTATCATTGTAAAGAATAGATCTATCTAGTACGATACACGAATAGTATGTCTCAACACAGGCCTAAGTCGTTCTTATCAAACTTCAACCCATTCGTGTTTTAAGTCGGTATTTCAGGTTACCCCCCTAGGCCTAATCCCACCAACGTTTTCCATTCGTAGTAGCCTAGGTCTATCTAGAGTTTATGGTCTAGGCTCTAAGTTTATCTACTAGATTCTATATCTAGATCTAGATTCTAAATCTAATTTGTTAAATTTGTCTCCAAATGAAGTACCTCATATAGATATATCCTCTACTAGATCTCTAGAATCTAGATCTGAATCAAGAATCTGTTAGAGTATGAGCTGAGTTTTTCCTTTAAATTTCATGATAATATAATTTTTGGGTAGGCCTAAACATTACATTGTTAGATTCTGTACGGAACACTGCACTTATCTAGATCTAGACTCTAGATAGATCTACTATTACTACTTAGAATTTCTTACTCTGGATCACTAATTTATTACATCTAAACATAGGGCTTAGACTTCGGATCTAGAATCTAGCTAGACTCCAGATCTAATCAAGAAGAAGATGGAAGAGCTTTTCTTGTGCAGAGTTAATAAATATATTGACTAGATCTAGAGCCCTCACTCCTTGAGCAGCACTTGCTAGAATCTACTAAAATAAGGACTAACCACATCATCCTCGTTTGAGTTTTACATATTTACACATCTAATGGTTCCTTTAATTGTAATTGTATTGTCCTCAGATAGTTTTCAAATTTTGAAAGGATCGCCATGGGGCATGGGAAAAAGCGAAAGAAAGAAAGACGTAACATCCACAGGGAGCACAGTAACAGTGAAGATTCAAGTGGAGACGACGATGCAAACCAATCTTTAGATTCTGAGGCTTCAACAGATTCTGATGAAAGACGAGAACCTAGTGATGTTCACAAAGTCAAAAAGCATAAACATCACCACAAAGTTGCTCATGTTTCAAAAAAATCTCACTCAAAGCATAAAACAAAACATGTAGAGAAAGATTATCACAGACACAAGCACAAAAAACAAAAGCATTTAAAATCTCATAAAGATCATAAGAACAAGCATGTTGACAGAGAGTGTATTCAGAAATCCAGACATGGTCGTGATCATGAGTCCGATGATTCAGATTGGGAAACATCAGACGAGAGTGAACACCCCTTAGATTCTGATGCCCGCATCCCTCCAAAAGAGCCACAGACACTTCCAAAGCTTGAACCAGAAGTGAAGCTTGAAGTGAGAGACGAAGAGAAAGAGAAAAAGGAAAAACTTAGAAAGAATGAAGATTCACACACAAAGAAAGTAGCTAAAAAGAACAGAGACAAAGACAAGTCATCAAAAACCAGCAAAGATAAAGTTGAATCGGTGAAAAAGACCACCAAAAGACCAGAGCCATTAGACTTTAACTTTGAGTTTGTCAAGTATAAGCATTCCCTCAGCAAGATTTTCATGCGAGATAAATACTTTTCCTCAATAGCAACAAGGTTTGTATAGTATTTCAATTGTCATGTTTTGCAGAGAGTTGAGTGAGGAATGTTTAATAATGAATGTCTTGAAATGAGTAGGCCTTTACCAATTTAAAAATAAAATAGAGAACACAAAACTTATAGGTTGTCCTCATTGAGTGTCCCAAACTGATTTTTGTATTGTTGAAGAAATACTGTTCACACATTACATTCACATTTTGATATTCATTTATAGTCTTAGGCCTATGTCTTCTGTATAATTTTACCATAGAATGGTGATAAATGTGAAATATTCTACACTGGACTGTAACTTTTCCAAAGCACAGACTTTGTCTTGACGAAACGCAAAGTGCCCATCTCGTGGTATGACGGATAAAGACTGCATTGTTCTTTTCCACCAGGTACAGCAAGGAGCATGATGACTTTTGGGCTTTCGTTACAAGGTATCAAGCTTATCAACAAAAGAAGGCTCAACAGGCTAAAGGTGTGATTTTCCTATTGATTTATTCTCTCTGTGACCATAACCCAGATGATTTGGATTGAAATGTATGAAAATGAAGAAGAGTGAAGAGAGATCTGTATTCCTTATTAATCTAATTTTTACATACCAATTAATTTGCCTTTTGATTTGGAATTACTCAACTCTGAAACTTTACAACTTGAGTGCACATCAAGTTTTAAGCACAAATATCCTTCAATAGAATTCAAATTGAAAAAGTGAAAATTAGTTTTTTTTATCGTCATAAATTGGGAGAATTAATTGTTGTCTGTCATCCACTGTTGTAGAGAAGGGCACCATGCAGACAGAAAGAAGCCAGGACTACGATGTTAGAGACAGGGTCAACATTTCGTTGATCTGCAAAGATTTTGATATCTTCATGAAGCGAGGAAGACTCGTAGGTATGTTAACTTTAACGTTTTGTCATTTGAGACGCATTAATATGGTATGGGATTTTTCTGAATCAAGAATTCCCATAACTAGGTCTTGTTTGGCAAACTGGCTCTGTTGCTAATCATTATTTTCATCTCTGGTTCAATACTTGTCACAAAAGCACTCGATATTGACTAATTTAATAAGAGAATAAGAGAGAAGTAGTAAGTTTCAGAAGTAATTTGAACACAAATCTAATCAAAGATTTGTCAGAATCTGTATGACATAGTATGTACAAATAGTATTTCGTTGAGTTTAGTTGGGGTTGTTTTTTTACTTCTTGGTGGTAGTGCTTACATTCATCGATCTTATATCTCATAACATTTGTCACTGTATAGATACGTCATAGTTTATTTCAAATACTATCATAGACACCATTGTTGAAATACACACATGCAATAGTACAACCGCAATTATATGTTTCCTGTTCTTTTACACTCAAGATTATGAATTGGAGAAAGAACTGACAAAGGAGAGAGTGCTACAGTTCAGACACATCATACTGCACTTCTTAGACTTCCAGCAGAAACAAAAGGTACTCTATTTCAGAACTCACTGTTAACAATTTCTTTTGTGTATCAATTCGACATGTGTGTCTATAAGTAACAAGACATTTATTTTGTTTGTCATGTTTATTTTTCTCATTCCTTCTCATGGAAATTCATGTAAGAGTTGTGTGCTCAGTTTTTCACTGAAGCCAACACATAGTGACTGTAAATAATATGTGTTAGATGATACGCAATCTTGTTCTGCTTAATGAAGACTGTATTTTTTCACATTAATCACATTCACAACTCTGATAACAACAGAATGGATTCATCTTACAACCATGAGAAAAGCAAACTCATAATACTTCATTCTGGATTTATGAGAATGTTGTGTCATTTGGTACTACTAAAGAAAAGGTGTATTTAACTAGACAATGCAGTTATATCATCAATGGTTTTATGTTGGCACTAGTTTCAGAAGCTGCACAAGATTCGCAGAGACCAGCACAATCTGCCAATCTTTCAGTACAAGAAGCATATCATTGAGATGTTGAAGCAGCATCAGGTCATTGTAGTGGCTGGGGACACAGGCTGTGGGAAGTCCACTCAGGTAAACCCACACCCTACACACAGACAGGACAATTAGCTATTTTTACCTCGCCAACCAAACAGCACATTGTGGTACAAAGGACAATAGGAAAGTATGACTAAAATTCACATGTGTTTGTCCGTTTCCCAGCGTTAAAAGCTCTTCTGTTGTGTGTTGTGGGATGCGCTGAGGAGGCTATGTTTTTTTTAACAAAGAGAAAGAGAGCAGCGTTGAGTCTCATATAAACACTACATGGCTCACTGAATGTTGAGTGTGGTTTTGTTTGGTTGTTTAGTTGTTTTGGGTTGGGGGGGGGGGGGTAATTTATTAGACTTATTAAACTTAACGGACCAAACAATTGAAGGTATTACTTTTCGTGCAGTGGCTAAACCATGAAAGCTTGATGAATGACCAGTTGTTGCTCTTCTTTCCCTCTCCACAAACAGTTACCCCAATACTTGCTTGAAGCTGGATATGACAAAATAGCTTGTACTCAGCCCAGGAGAATTGCTTGCATTTCTTTGTCCAAGAGGGTTGGATATGAAACACTCAATGAATTCGGATCACAAGTAGCGTATCAGGTTGGTCATCATTCTATGCTTGTATACCACTTTCACTTTTTAATTTGATATTTTGCCATTATGTCTGGCAATTGAGTTTTGATTGTGATAACATGCCCATACTTTGGTCAACTTTGTGTGAATTCTTTCACATAAGTTCAAGCACCAGGGCTACAGAAAATAAAATGATGTGACATACACATGGTTCAGTCCTAAATCATGGCTGTAACCATAAATGTCCCAAATGTTGCATCAATATAGGCAGTAGTCTTGTGACTACATTGCACAATTGCATGAACAAAGGGCCAGTTTGAAGGCCCTCCAGTCCCAGGTTGCAGAGCTAGACTGCCATCGCTCTGTAGGTCTATTAGACCACATGAAGAGTGAATAACTCATAACTTGTGCCTGATCGCAGCAATAACAACAACAGCATTGTGATAACAAAAGTTTTTCTAATACCATGTTGTTTACATGACACCCCTTACTGGAATGTGTAGTTCAGAAGTTTCTTATTGTATGCACTTCTATGTGTAATTTCAGGTGAGATTTGAAAAGAGCAAGACCAGTGCGACCAAGATCTTATTTCTTACTGAAGGTATGCCTTTTATTTTTACTTCAATTTTACATTATTTTGATTGTGTTCCTTTTCTTCAGTATGTAGTAAAAGAAACTGGATTTTGTTTTCCTTTGTTTGTTACTTTCACATGCTGAAGTGCTTTGTTATAATTGTATAGTGGTTTGGAGGTTGTGGCCTTATATGTTAGAATACATCCCTGCTGTCTACATCCACAATGTTAGTGTTAAAATGTGCGCTCACTTTCTTTTGTATCAATTTATTGTATACTCTTCTCTTTCCCTCTACTTTTCTTCTTTATCTTCTAATCCACCAACTTTTGAAGTCTGTGCATTGAGCTTTTGTAGAGCAAGGAAATGTGCGATGTAAATTATCTATTTTAGCTTAGTAGCTTAGTCTAATTAGAATCTATATGCTGAATAATTTTTAGGTATTTTTTAGCTAGTCTGCAGTAGAGTAGAGGGTATGGTTTATATGTTAGAATACATCTTGAAATGACATCTATTGTTATCTGTCTGATAGATGTGTTAACACAGGCAGGTATAACTACACATATATATCTCCCACTTTGTTCAAAGGCCTTCTTCTGCGTCAGATGACCAACGACCCACTACTTGAGATGTACAGTGTGGTAGTTATAGATGAGGTTAGTCAAAACTGCCCTGCAGACTTACTTTATAATAACAATAATAAGTGTATTTATAACGCGCACTTTCCCCACTGTGTGGGCTCAAGGCGCACAATAGTGATATTACAACTGGTACTACTACAAATACAATGGCATACAATGACATACACATCAAACTCATTCAATCAAACTACTATAAAATCAAGACGAAAAACCCAACAACATTCTCATCAAACCTCTGATAACATATCATTGGGAATAATTCTTTGTCAAAATATTTTGTGAACAGAAATGTTTTCAACTTCTTCTTGAATACCTGTAAGCTGGTTTGGTGCCTGCAGTTAACTCGGTTGAGGCCAACCTCCTGAAGAGCACACTGAGACGTCTGACCTTGTGTTAGTGACTGATTTTCACACTTGTGTGTATTTTAGCACTTTGACGAGTAGGCCTACTTTGATGAAAAGGAAAGTCACTGGCCAACTTCAGGAATACTCTAGTGTTTCCTGGATATAGACAATACTCTCTACAGTACCTTGGAACAACTCTGAAAGACGTCCACATATTACTACATGGCATTGAGCCGAAGGGCTGAAGCTCAAAGGCTGCTGGACTAGAAGAAGAAGAAGACTAGCAAACTAATCAATTAAAAACCTACATTAAAGTAAACAACAGACTAGGAGTTTTTCATTTGTATTTGTTGTTGTCATAGCCTCTTTTGTTCAGCGGTTTCCATCGCAAAACCATCTATAAGCACATAGTTATAGTATCAATAATGAAGAGCATTTTTATTGCTCTTACCCGGATAGCTCAAAATAAGATAATCATAGCATATGCCATGATCGTTCTGTATGAAATGGTATTTAACAATTCACCTATGAACAAATGTGTTGCCGTATCAATCAGAATGCATCAATACCACAATTATTGCTACTGTGTTTTTAGTATTAGTATCTTGGTTATATTTATTATCAACTCTACAATTGTTGCCGTTATTATTATTATTTTTGTTACACCTACTGTTATCACTGTTGTCATATATCGCACAGGTCCACGAGAGGCATATTTTCACCGACTTTTTGCTGGGAATACTCAAATGTGTCCTGCTGAAACGTTCAGACCTCAAACTTGTTCTCATGTCGGCCACCATCAACATACATCTCTTCTCTGACTACTTCAACAAGGCACCCGTCATCAAGGTGATGATCATTAGTAATTATCATCATTAGAAGTAGGAGGAGGAGGAGGAGTAGTTACTTTCTTACTTACTTAAGCCCATCATCCCTACTGGGAAATGGGCCGCAGACAAGGTCCCTGCATCCGTCTCTGTCTTGGGCCAGCTGTTCCAGTTCTCCCCAAGTGCGGTGCATTTGCTTGGTGTCGGCTTCCACCTCTCGCCGCCATGAATTTCTTGGCCAACCTCTTTTCCGTTTTCCCTGGGGGTTCCATCGGAAGGCTTGTCTGGTGGTGTAGTGTTGTTGTTTTTATCTGTGGCTGAATGGTTGTTGTGTTAACTCATTTTGTCTCCAAGTTGGCAATCCGGGTTTGAATTTCGTAAGGGACTATGGACATGGGTTGTGTGGACTATCCACCCCTGTCCCACTAGAGATGGATGTTGATATGTAGGTCCCACCTCTTACATGACACAGTTTTGTTGGTAAGGATGTAAAAACTCAACTTAAACTCAAACATATTAGAGTGACAGCATACTTGGCTATCCATTACCCTTGAAAAATATCAGAGAACAAAGAATCTGACTAGAGTTCTTTGACAAAGACAATGATTTTGTGTGTAGGTGCCTGGAAGGCTCTACCCAATAGAGCTGGAGTATTGTCCCATACAGAAGGCAGATGTGGAAGAGAGACGGAGGATTGACCCTACACCCTACTTGAAAATCATGCAGAGAATTGACAACAAGGTAGGAACGTGTCACTCACTGAATTACAAAACCGAAGATGCTTGCTGTCTACATCCACAATGTTAGTGTTAAAATGTGTTCAAATTTGTATCAATTTATTGTATACTCTTCTCTTTCCCTCTAGTTAAACTTTTCTTCTTTGTCTTCTAATCCACCAGCCTTTGAAGTCTGCGCATTGAGCTTGTTGTAGAGCAAGGAAATGTGCGATGTATATGATCCATTATAGCTTATGTTTTTGGTCTAACTCTATACAGTATAATTTTGAGGTATTTTTTAGCTAGTCTGCAGTAGAGTAGAGGGTATGGTTTACTCCTCAGGTCAGCACACTCGGCTTTTGTTTTTTTGCTGCTCTTTTTATTTCTGTCCAGTTGGATCCCTCTTTTATATCTCTGTATTGCCCATGTGCTGTGGTCAACTCTGTGAAAGTTCAAGCACCAGGGCTACAGTAAAATGATGTGACATACACCCTGGTTCAGTCCTAAATCATGGCTGTAACCATAAATGTCCCAAACGTTGCATTAACATAGGCAGTACCAACTCGATGACTGCATTGCACATAGCAGTTGTCTGGCCCGGGGGGGTCTTGTGACTGCATTGCACAATTGCATGAACAAGGGGCCAATTTGTGGGCCCTCCAGTCCCAGGTTGCAGAGCTAGACTGCCATGGCTCTGTAGGTCTATTATTAGGCCACTTGAAGACAGAATAACTCATAACTTGTGCCTGATCGCAACAACAACAACAGCTCTTATTATTTCTGTCCAGTTGGATCCCTCTTTGATATCTCTGCATGGCATAAACTGTTGTGTTTCTCCGTCCTCTACACGCACAGTTTTCCAGCTCAGAGAGGGGAGACCTGCTGATCTTCCTGAGTGGTCTGACGGAGATCATGACAGTTGTGGAGGCTGCGCAGGCCTACGCCCGCCAGATGAAGGGCTGGATCGTGCTGCCCCTACACAGCTCTCTGTCTGTGGATGAGCAAGACAAAGTGTTTGACATTTCGCCTGAAGGGGTCAGGAAGGTCATAGTGTCAACAAACATTGCAGAGACCTCCGTCACAATAGATGGCGTCAGGTTTATCATAGACTCTGGCAAAGTAGGTGGATGGGATATGTACTTGTGTATTGTAGTCTTGCGAGCTTCTGTAGACTAGACCTTTTTTCATGTCCTTCTTGTTTTTCCGAAAGATCAAATCATTTAAAAACTAATTTCGTCTTTTAAAAAATGTTTTCTTTATTTAATGTAATCATTACTTCATGTTAATGTTATTACTATTTTGTTGCAACACTGATAATCTACTTGAATTTGATTTTACCCTATCTTTACAAGTTCTCACAATGTTCAACTTTATGTAGATGACATGATTTATATTATGACTAAATAAGCTTTGTATGTGCCACATTGTTAAAACACAAGACATTTTTATCAATTTAGTTTCTGTTTTGTACAGGTGAAGATCAAGACTTTTGATCCAAAGTTCAAAATGGAGAAGCTGCAAGAGTTTTGGATCAGCCGTGCCAGTTCAGAGCAAAGAAAAGGCAGAGCAGGTAGAGAGTCTGTTTGTTTGTTTTTTTGGGGGGGTCTTTTTTTTCTTTCTCTTTTTTATTTGTTTGTTGTGTTTTGACCTTGTTGTGGATTTTTTTTAAGGAGGTAGAGAGCCTATGTGTTAGTAGTCCACGGTCATTGAAGTTTTTAAAGTTTTCAATTTGATCACAATGAAAAAGTGGGAGCTGGCTTTCAATTCAATAGTAGTGGGTGGCAGATTCCTTGCGCTAGCAGATTAATAGATCTGTTAAGTACACAAATTTGTTTTACGACTTCAAAAAGATGGCTTGAAGTTTCTCTCCCATTCATTGATAGAAAGTTACATGTGAGATTTAAGGACATCCTGAATAAAGAAAGGCCAACATTGTCGAAGAATGGTTTCTTTGCATCTCCGTTTCCTGCCTGTTTTTGTTTCATACCTGTCACCCATTAACTTCATCATGGTCATTGCTTGCTGCTGTACATGAAGATCCAGCCAACAATCCATCTTCACTCTCCTCTATTCAGATTTTGTTTCATTTCTGAGTTTTAAACAATTGAATACAATTCAATTCAATTCAAGGTATTTTATTAGGCAGAAAAGCCAAGTACATTACAGACTGATACATAATATTATGCTACATGTATGCAACCTTACTTTCTACACATACTGTCACACTGTCTCACACACACACAAGCACACAAAGGAAACACATATCCATGGGCACACAATACATACACATATGCTGGCGCACACATACACTCACACACATATATACAATTCAGGTGTAAAATGGGTACCCGACTATAGACAGTGAAAGATCTTGTCAGAATGTTCGTGAGAGCGCCGGCAGCGCTACATGCCGATCAGGCAGCTCTACCAGTATGCCTCCCAGGAGGTTGAGATGGCTTTGGAATGAAACAGGTCTATCAGGGTAATAATATGCTGTAAAG
>JAUELK010238826.1:0-17589 GCA_031471215.1 Gastropteron pacificum | reverse complement strand
GGGGGGAATGATGTAAATGGAGAATCATGGGGTATCATTTTAGTATCTCAATCTTTTTAAGTAAATGAGAAGGGGGGGGGGGGGGGTATCATTTTAGTATCTCAATCGTTTTAAGTAAATGGGGCAAGCAAACAGCTGTTGTCCTTCAAATTTTCTTAAAGGGTGCACAGCGCTAGAAAGAACTCTAACCTCACCGTAAGTTTCTTTTTTCAAATTATTATTGTTTCCAATCTGTTGCATAATGTGAAATGCGTGTTCTAGAAATAGCAAGCAATCATCTGTTAGTGTTATGTAAGGTGTAAGCACTAAAATAAATTATTCATCGGCACCGTTCATGGAACGGGCATTCATTCAACTTTTGTATATAAGCCACAACAAGGCTACACCTGATTGCCCTTTACTGCCGCCTCACAGGGCCAGGGCAATTAGTGTCACAGTCCACTAAGCACAGCTGGTGGGGGTCAAACAAAGCCGTTCACATGTAACATTGACCAGTGGTGGCCTTAGAGTGCCCTCATTGTTTGGACAGGTCATAGACTGCGCATGGCTTTGTCAGCACTCTTTGTTATTTGTTCTTTTTTTTTTGGGGGGGTCTCTTTCTTTGTCTTCTTTTTCTTTTTGTTTTTACTCCTTTGTTTTTGGTTCAGAGGGGTCTTGTGAAGGCATTGCACAATTGCATGAACAAGTGGCCAATTTGAAGGCCCTCCTGTCCCAGGTTGCAGAGCTAGACAGCCATGGCTCTGTTGGTATATTAGACCACTTGAAGAGTGAATAACTCATAGCTTGTGCCTGATCACAACAACAACAACTCCTTTGTTTTAGTCATACCAGTTTATACGTTATGGGCAGTCCACCCGTGTCCTATCAGAGACAGACTTTAAAACCTAGGCCCCACCTACCATATGATCCAGTTGTGTCTGTAGGGGTGTAAAACTCGAAACTATACAAAAACAAAATGGAAAAATATGGCACAGATATAGTTAGGCTTGTTTCAACATCTATGTTTCATTGAGTGTATTATGTCTCTGCCCATTGTATATCATGTCTTGATTTTAAAGTGTACAGCGCCTCGAGCTCATGCTAATGGGGATGATGCGCGCTAGAAATTAACTCCATTATTATTACCATTGTTGATGGTTTCCTCCACAGGACATTTTGGCATAGCCACTGCATCGTTCTTTGGCTTCACCAGATGGTTGGTGCAGATCAACTTCCTGCTCTTCTTCCTTATCCTATGCTTCATCATCATCCCCAAGGTAATGTCCGTCAACTTCAAACATCAAACAACTCTCTAAATACTCTAGTTGTGAGTGTATTATTTCTGTCTGTGGATGTTGCAGCGCCTTAGAGCATGAAAACATGGATTTGTGCGCTATACAAATGACTTTCATCATCATCATCGTCATCATCATCTGTTCAGCTGTAGATCATCTGTATTGAATGCCTCGCCACATGCCTTTGGCAGACGTGCCAACCGTCCGCTTTCCAGAGACTGGAGACTGGCTCAGTTGTGGATCTTGAAAACAACTTCTGTGTGTTGAAATTTCAAAGGAAATTGTGCCCAAGATATGCAAAAATGTAATCTCTTTGGTTGCAAAAAGTCAATTTTTCGGGTCAGGCTCCCTTTTTGGTTTTCAACTACCTGGCAGGTCTGCATTGGGCTAAAGAGCAATGGCGTTGAAGTCTGCTGTGTTGGAAGAAGAAGGAGAAGAAATTTATTGAAAGAAAGCTATGATGATCTAGTGGTGAAGTGGTCAGAGCGTTGGCCTCACGAGTCAACGGTCCGGGGTTCGATCCCCGTCCGTGCCAACTCGATTTGGATTTGAGAGTATTTTCTTATCCACCACCAGGTGTACTATTGGAAAAGTTGCCTTCTCACCCCATGCAGGTGTAAAATGGGTACCCGACTATAGACAGTAAAAAATATTGTCAGAATGTTAGTATGTGCGCTGGCAGCATTACGTGCCGACCAGACAGCACTACCAGTATGCCTCCCAGGAGTTTGAGATGGCTTTGGAATGAAACAGGTCTGTCAGGGTAATAATATGCTGTAAAACGCTTTGAGCTAAATCAGCTATTATTATTATTATTATAAATCTGTATGATGCTTAGTATGCATTCATACAGATCCGAATTAATTCCAATCCAATCTTTTTGTCATGGAGAGGTACACATTGAAGATTTTGTGTGCATTTAAAAGAGTAGAATGACAAGAGAAACAAAAGGAACTCAACTGCGATAGGTGTGACTTCATGGGAGAAGTGTGTAAATGACACGCTTCGCAAATTCTGTGATATGGCGTCTCGGTGTCATTTTTCTCAATTACTAACTGTTTTTCCTAGTTGACACTTTAAAAACTTCATGAAAATAATTACCAATAGAGATAGTTACAATCTGAAAAAAGCGTCTTAAAGAGCAGATCCTGTAGTTTCAAACACAAATGAAACCTCGTAACGTCAATTTTCCTTCTTTTCCGCTCTATTCCCAGGCAGGCACACACATTATGCCTCAAGACCGATATTTGGAGATGTTTGTGATCACATTTCATTCAGACTTTTTCTCTGAGAGAGTCGTGTCAGTTTGGAATAGTCTCCAGAACAAGCAGTGTCCGCACGTAGCGTGAACGCCTTCAAGAACAGACTCGATGCCCACTGGGCAAATCACCCAGCATTGTATAACCCTGAATGCTACCAATAGACCCTGAACAGGTCTCAACCACCGAACACATCATGTATCATGTATCATTTATCATGTATCATGTATCATGTATCATTTCCCTTTTACATCCCAGAGCAAGCAGGCCTTACCTTTACTTCACAATGTCCCTGTGCTTTATCCTACAGCTGACATACTCCAGTATATTCGAGGAGGAGCACCCAGCCTCTGTGAATGTCTCGTCCCCCACAAGTTTCTACTCCAAGACTGTGCTCTGTAGCGAGGAGTACAATGACTTCTTAGACGCAGTCGTGGACGATAGCACGAACCTCCTGGACAAAGTGCTGGACATTATCAAAGGGACTGTGAGTGGCCATTGTTGAGGGTTATCATTTAGTATGTGTGTACTGGCCAGGCAAAACCGCCTACTTGGTACTTCAAACGGTTCCGAGATATAAGCAAAAACAGTTGATTTTTTAGTAACACGTTTCCATTGGTTGGCATCTTTTGAAATTCAATTGTTTTTTAAATTGAAGAGATCATTTAAAAATGTAAAAAGTTCCTTGATTATCTTTTCATGAAGTTTCAGAAACAACAAAGAACTGAAAAAGTCAATTTACCTCAAAGTCCATCCTTTTCCCAGACCACAACACATTTGTTGTTTGTCATCCTTTTTCTTTTACAACTCTTTACTTTAGCACTCTATCAGTACACACCTTTTTCATGTACAACCAATGTCTTTTTTCGAATTCCCCATTCATAGATTTGGTCTTGTTACATGCAAATGTTTAGGTTGTCAATATTGATGTAATTCTTGAGCTTTCTTTCTCCAGATGGCAGTACAGGGTAGTGGTAAACAACTAACTAAATATAGTGTGAAAAGATGTATACAATTCTGTTTCCCTGCATATTGCCACGACCAGGGTGTAGTAGGTATGTATGTCTTATATGTATGTAAGCCCATGCCTTCATAAGGCTATTAATGTATTATGAATTTATGTCATTGTCTATTCCTCTGTCCAGTTGTGAACTGTCATCGTCTTTGACTGTATTAAAAGATGAGAATATTGTTCACAGGGTATCTTGGAGAACACCTTGCTGTACTATGGCTCCTACAGCAATCTGTCCTTCTGGATCAAGGACTCGCAGGACGATGTCATCTTCAGCACGGACTACAACATGAGTCTGGCCTATCTACTCACCATTGGCTTCAGCTGCCTCATCCTCTTTATCATCATCGTCAAACAGTGAGTGCCATACTAATAACAATAATAATAATAATAATATCATTTATATAGCGTTTCATTCCCACAAAGTGGGCCAAAGCGCTTTACCTTGTATTTTATTTTTAAGAACTTGCACGCCTCAGTCACACGCAATCGCCTCTCATTCTCTCATTCACCATCACAAACATCTACATAACAAAAGGAGGGAAATATTTAGCCAAAGTACATTCTCAGGCCATCTTCTAGCAATTACTACCAAAATTTAGTTGTACTGTCAGTTTTGTCAAGCAGTGACAGTGTCATACTCAAGCCAGCTACTAGCTATGACTTATAATTTACCATCAATATTTAGTTATACCGTCAGTAATGATAAGACATACTGTATCATCATATTCGTCAAAAAAGAATATCTTGTTCAACAAACAAGTCTTTTCAGCTAGGGTGTTCTTACGATTCTTATAATTGCAAGGAAGAGACCGTTGTCCTTTGCAAGACATCTGGGTCTACTACTTGCCTTTTTCCTTATTTGCATTAGTACTGCTCATAGACGTTCCTTCGTTTTACGACTGCATTGCGCATAGCAGTTATCTGGTCCGAAGGGGTCTTGTGACTGCATTGCGCAATTGCATAAACAATTTGAAGGCCCTCCAGTCCCAGGTTGCAGAGGTAGACTGCCATAGCTCTGTAGGTTTATTTGACCACTTGAGGAGTGATTAACTCATAACTTGTGCCTGATCGCAACAACAACAACAACAATATCATGGCTATGATTACATGTAGTATAAGTGTTCACTTTTGAGTGTTTTTTCAGCCCCTGGTCTCCTTGGTTGGTGGGACCGAGCGCCTAGTCTTCTCAGATAAGGACGATAAACTCGGAGGTCCAATGTGTACATGTTGCGCATATAATTAAAGAACCCTTGGCAGTTTGAAATCGATGAAGAGTAGGCCAGTTATGATCTCTGTCCGGGCAAAATTTAAAATGAAACTCTAACATAATATAAAGGCCGATAGGCGCTGCTCTGTGGCGACTGCATGTTGGCTTCAGCGAAAAGCGGAGCTCATAACACTGCAGCAAATTTCCCAATGAAGGGATGAAGAAAGTGTATACAATACAATATTGAATGCAATGGTAAACAAGTAGATGACAAACCTTCTTGTCCACAGTTCAAGTAATACAATCAAGGAGGCAGTGTTGGACCTGGACCAGAATGGCCTACCCAAGCATACCAACGCCGTCTTTGGGGGCTGGGACTACTGCATCAACAACTCCAAGATGGCCTTCTTCAAACAGAAAAGTATATACAATGAATTCAAGGTGCGTTTTTGTGTCATTTTTAGTAAAGGTTGATCAATTATGTTAAAGATAAGATAGCATTAAATTCTAAATATGTCATCAGCTGTTACATTTAAAAACAGATCTACAATAATAGCCGATTTATATAGCGCTTTTTCTCTTTCAGCTCAAAGCGCTTTACAGCACGCATACTAACATTCTGACAATATCTTTCACTGTCTATAGTCAGGTACCCATTTTACACCTGGGTGAGGTGAGAAAGTCATGACAAAGTACCTTTTCCAAGAGCGCACCTGGTGGTGGATAAGAAAATGCTCTTATATCCTAATCGAGTCGACACGGCCGGGGATCGAACCCCAGACCTCCTGAGGCCAACGCTCTGACCACTTCACCACCAGATCTTCATTGGACTTAATGTATCAACAAATTGGGTGCCTGCATATATATTGTTTTGATTATTTGGTCCATGGTCTATTTGTTTGTTTGTTTTAATGCCCATAATTGGACAAACCAAGTAGTTTCTGCGCCTCACAGGCTGCCTGTACTTGTGTATAAGGTTTGTGATATGTTATGTGTCGTATGCGTTAGTAGCCTGTCGGGGCAGTAATAGATGTAAAGTGCTTTGAGCACTCCGGAGGAAAAGCGCTATATAAATGTCATCTTTACTTTTTTACACTCAGGCAAAATTTGAAGAGGCTGAGATGGAACAGCGCAGAAAAACTCGCACAGCTGGAGAGAAAAGTCGTCTGTTGGTGAAGAGGATTGTCATGAACTGTGTTGTGTTTGCCATCCTCGGAGGCTGCTTCTACAGCATCATACTCACCACAAACTTCCTCATTGAGGTCAGTAGGTCACTGCAGTCAACTTAACCTTCTCCGCCTCTCGTGAAAACGCCCACGCCGAGCACTTTGGGGTCTCTCAATAATAAGTAATTATCGTATTTCTCTATAATAGAGCCACACGCTGAGCGCCTCGAGGGTCTCTCGTGAACCCCCCCCTCGACGAGCGCCTCAGGGTCTCTGAGACACTGTGACTCAAAAATAAGGAAATATTGTATTCCTATATAATAGAGTCACAGTGTCTTTTAGACCATCTACTTACTTGGTTGCGGTGTGGTGGGGGAAAAAATGTGTACAGGATATAAAATCGTTAAGAGTGTTGTTTTTGCCATAATGTGAGTGAGAAAAAAAGATGTGTGTCTCAACCCTTTGATCCCCAAGGAATCAAGAAGTATGCATTGACTAAGACTTATTGATATAGTAAGTTCTCAGTGAGCATCAACAACAAACGTGTTTTTCTTTGAGAACATTGCACCAGCTGTTAAATGAAGGACGAAAAAGCACCATATAAATGTACATGCTCTATGAAATTGTAGTGACTTTGAGCAGTAGTAAGAATAAGAATGATAAGAGCATTTGTAATGCACTTTCTCTGGATAGCTCAAAGCGCTACACAAGAGGTTAAAATGCATTAGGATTTAAAACTAGCTAACACTACTAGATCTAATCTAAGTAAACAAACAAAAGATTAAACTGAATGAACAAAATTTCAATGGATTAAAAAGCTTGTGTGCAAAGGTATTACACTGGGCTAAATATTCAACTGAAATGGACACTTGAGATTTCTCTTAAAGAAGGCTACCAATGACGTGTATCCATAGGTGTTATCGTTCCATACCATGACGGATTTCCGTATTCGCAAGTCTACAGCAAAAAAGTTTCCGTATTCACTCTTCTTCAAGAATGTGTAATGGAGTGCTTATTTATGTATTGAAAATATGAGGAAAGTTGATATTGCATGTTGTGGGAACTTGAAATGCCACCTCCTGCACTGGAGGAGACCAATTTTTGTTTGGCGGGCCAACCATGGTGGCGGGCGAGCATTTGAGTTCCGCCCGCTGTTGTTTTCAGTATTGGCCAACTTTGGGGATCACATAACATTTGATTTCAGTATTGGGGAGTTTCAGTTGGTAACACCCATCTGTGTATCTCTGGTGCACACAGATGCAGAAGGAATCCATGGGAGCCATCCTGGCCCTGCTGGTGCAGTACTTGCCTTCCATCGTCATCTCAGTGATCAACTTTGTGGTGCCGGAGGTCTTCTTGGTCATTGCAGACTTTGAGGAGTACACACATACCTACGGGACAGCCATCACCATCATCAGGTCAGCTACACATCCCGGACATAGTTAGTTTATTATTTATTTATTTGCATTTTCGCAAATTGCCTTTTTAATAATAATAATAGATAGCATTTATATAGCGCTTTTCCCCACTCTATGGCAAGCTTAAAGCACTTTACAGCCACTTCTACCCCGACAGACCTTATCCATTCCGGAGCCTTTACTTGAGTAGCTCAAAGCGTTACAATATCACAATTGTAATTGGAGATGGGAGTGGGTTTTTTATCCACCACCAGGTGTACTCTTGGAAAAGGTGCTTTGTCACACATTTCTCACTGTACCCAGGTTTAAAAAGGGTACCCGACTATATACAGTGACAAATCTTATTAGTATGGGCGTGGACCAGGCAGCACTACTAGTATGGCTTTGGAATGAATCAGGTCTGTCGGGGACAATATGCTTTAAAACGCATTGAGCTTGCTGTAGAGCAAGAACATTTCCTGTACAAATCGGCTCTCATTACTAAATGAGGTTTTACATTGACACATAGATTCGGCTATTATTATTAGATTCTCTTTGACTTTTGCTGCTTGACTCCTTGCTGCGTTGTTTTTTTATCGTATCCAGATACTCAATGTTGTTTGTAAGTGAGTAAGAGTCAGTTCAAGAAACTTATTGACATTTTTCACCAATATCAAATCAGACAGATTCCACATACTCACTGGACTTTTGATTTATGTTGGAACCAATTGCTGCTGCATTCTCGTTTTCATATCAAACTACCTAGATACAGTAGTTGTTTTCAGTAGGCCTACATGCACAGCCCAGATGGCATCACCACAATCTGTAGGCTGCCTCTTTGACTTTAGAAGACTTCCTGGTGTACCTTTACTATACTATGAGTAATTCACCCTGTAAAGAGATAATGGTTTTCATGCAAAACTGTCATAACGGGTTTGCAATCAATGATTGCATATAGCACCTGTGATTTCGCCTAAGTCCTGAATTGTCTTTGGTCCTTGCCAGGGCTGTGTTCTTGCGCATCTCCCTGGTGGGTGTGCTGATTGCCTCGCTGTACTACAAGCTGGAGTACGAGGACACCTCGCCAGTGGAAGACTGCCCTGAAGGCTTCAACGTCTCCGACTGCTGTAGCAACTCTCTGTGGCAACCCACGGACAGCAACGACACCAAGGGCGCAGTCAAGGTGTGTGGCTAGATGCAAAAAGGTTATAAGGTGCAGAACGGGGGGGGGGGGGGATGTATGTGTATGTGTGTGTGTATGTTTCTTAACAATTTAGCACACACACACACACACACATATAATACAATTTTCATAAATATAGGGATAGACAGTACTGGGTGTGTAAATAAGTAAAAGCTGGGTATAAGACATGTCTAGCTAATGAAAGTGAGTGGCCTTGAAGAGCTCAGTTTTTAATAATTTTTTTTTAAAGAGTTGATGGTTGGTGCCTCTTTTCTTGTAGTGACCAATTTCTTCCAAATTTGGGCCAAGTAAAAACAGTGGTGTGACCTCAGAAACCTGGTATCGAGAAGCTTGGATAATGTGAACACTGCATGGGGCGTCATTTCCTTAGTAACAAAATCACTTCCCCTGGTAGCCTGTGGGTGGCACAAGTGCAAACTGTGTGCTTGCATACGTTACACAGGAAGTTTTTTTTTTTTATGTAGGCGTATATGTCGAGATGATGGAGGGCAGTCGAGGCAGAGGAAGACCAACAAGAAGATGAGAACAGGATATAAGGGACTGGCTGGGAACAACAACTACAGAAGCAGATAGAATATCAAAAGACAGAGTGTTGTATCGCAGGAGGGTTCAAGAGGCAACGTCCTGCAAGAGGACTGGCTGATACAGAGAGAGAGAGAGAGACTGTTCTACATGTGATGACAATCTTTTGTTGTTTGAGTACCCTTGCATGAGTTATGTTGTAAAATGAGTGTTCAAGAGGCAACGTCCTGCAAGAGGACTGTCTGATACAGAGAGAGGTGCATATGAAAATGTTGTTTGAAATGTTTGACCATGTAAATGTTTACCTCCCCCAGTGCTGGGAGAACTATGTGGGTCAACAGTTCTACAAGCTGGCCCTGGCTGACTTCCTGACTGTTGTACTCGTGGCCTTCCTCATCAAACTGCCTCGCAGGTAAGTTCAGGAATGGGACTCCTCCGCGGATCCTATCATGGCTAGCAATAGCAAGCTCTGTCTACCCTTTATTTATCCATTAACGTTGAAATTTGGTTTGGATGCAGATTAGCACAATAGGTAGAGCGTTCAGCCAGGCAAAATTCAAAATGAAACCCTATCATAACCCCCTCGTCCCCCCAAAAAATATAATGTCCGATAACTGCTCCTCTGTGGCGACTGCGTGTTTGGCTTCAGCGAAAAATGGAGCTCATAACACTAAGGCAAAATAGGGATTAAGAAAGTGTATACAGTACAATACAATTTCATAGCATATGGACACAAAGATGGTACTGACTTCATTTGTGTGTATGTCCACTTGTTCACTGATGTTCTCAAGTTAATTGTAGTTAATAATAGTAACAATGGAGTTCATTTCTAACGTCAATACACATCATCCCCATTAGCATGAGCTCGAGGCGCTGTACACTTTAAAATCAAGTGACATGAGCAAATAAGGCAAGTTATAAAAGATCACATTTATTTAGCGCTTTATCCCCCTATCAGAGCTCAAAGCGCTTTACAATCAAATATCTTCCCTGGCGAACCATATGTTCATTCAATGCATTTCTCAGCCTCCTGGGAGGTATACATGGAGCGGGCAGCCTATTAGGCGCTCAAACACTCTCATAAGAACAAGATCTGTCGCTGTCCATAGCCAGGTACCCCTTTTACACTTGGGTGGAGTGAGAAAATGGAGGCAAAATACCTTTTCCAAGGGTATATACGAAAATGGCTCCGCCAGGGCTCGAACCATGGACCTTCTGGTTCAAAGTCAAACGCCCTAACCATTGTCTGGTCCGTCCCATCCCCAGGTTGTTATATGACAAACTCAAAGACAGTGTGGGCTTGGTGGCGTGGATTGGTCGTGCCAGGTTTGATCTGCCCATTGAAGTCCTGGACATCATCTACACGCAGACTCTGTGCTGGTGAGACTTTACGTGGTGGTTGGTGTTGTTGTTGTTGTTTTCCAATGGTTATTTAGTGTGTGCGCCTTAGAAAAGAACAACCTTCACAATGTAATAGTGGCTGTAAAGCACTTTGAACTTGCTGTAGAGCAGGGTAAAGCACTATTTATTTATTGATTTATTTATTTATTTGTTTATTTATTTATTTATTTATTTATTTATTTATTTGCATTTTCACCTTTACTTGAGTAGCTCAAGGCTCACAATAGCTCACTATATAAATGCAATCTATCTATCTATCTATATATCTATATATCTATATTTGGAGTACACAATATTCTTTTAACGATATGAAAAATGTTGGACGAATCCTGTAGAACACAATCTTTGGGGAAGATGATCAGAATGAACTAATTTGATTCATAGAACATACTGGATTGTTGAAGAGACTCACGATTTTTACAACGCTGTAGACTTTTGACAATGTCTTGTATTTGTTTTATACAAGACAGTCTCAAGTGTTTGATGAAGAATTGATTGTCACTGTCATAGAAGTATAGGGTGACACAAAACTTTTGTCCCCCTTGTGTGTCTCAATAAAATCATCATGTTACATCAGATGGGTGCCTTTTGAAGCTCATTCATAGTAGTAGGAGATGCCTGAGATTGTTTTCAGACCTTTTTTTTTTTTCACCTGCCATTGACATGCCTGATATTGACATCTACCTAGTTTGCCATACAAGTTGTTGACAACATTCTCTCTTGCCTTGATAGGGTCGGGATGTTCTTTGCACCACTGCTCACTGCTGTAACATTGTTCAAAGTGTTTGTCTTCTTCTATGTGAAAAAGGTAAGCTGCATTAATTGCAACATACGTGTTCACCCGCATGATGTTTGCGCAGAATAAAGTGCTCAGAGACATAGGTTATGAGGAAAACGTTTTACTAATTGCAGGGGGGGGGGGGGGATTATAATGTTCATCAGTCAATTCTTTCAATGCTACAAGATATTTAAAGGTAAATTAGAGGAACAATTGGGCTTTCAGAATGAAGGTAGCTGTAGAGTAAGGAAATCTACCATATAAACTGTGCAGAGTTGCCGTGTTTTAAGGGATTTTTTTCATTAGAGCCTCATTCTCTGACTGAAATGCTTTTCAGATTGTATAGTTGTGTGTGCATGTGTGAGTATAATAGTACATGTACATGGTATGTTAGTTTGTGTATGGAGCGCCTAGAGCCCATGTAGTGAGGATAGACGCTATACAAATTACCTTCATTATTATTATTATTATTATTATTATTATTATTATTATTATTATTATCATTATTATTATTATTATCTGCTTTGATTCCCAGTTTGAGCTGCTGATGGTTTGTGAGCCTCCGAGGAATGTCTACAGAGCTTCCAGATCCTACTCTTTCTTCCAGACAGTGTTGCTGGTTTCTTTCATCCTCATATTATTACTCCTAGGCTACATGATTGCCAAGTAAGTCACTTCATGTATGGATCGTTTTGTCCTCACTCTTCTGTCAAGTATTGTTCTCATTGAAGCTCGAGGAAAACAAAATCCATGAACTTCTTAATTTGTATTTTGTTTATAGTAGAATGATGATACGCTCGGTGGCACCGTATAAATATAGACCACCCCACATTTTCTATGGCGTTTTTCTCTGAAGCGGTTTGGAGTAAAGTAACATAATTTCTCTTGCTAATAGAAAAAAGTGTCTTCTTTAAGAAGTGACCTCTAGATCTAGCTCTAGATCTATACATTGTCAGCTGATACGTTCAGAAGGCCGATAGAGTCAGAAGCTCTTAGGGTGGCCATTATCCGTATCATCACTCTAGTAGTAGTAAATATACATGTTTTTTATACTACCACAAGGAACAAACAATCTAAGAGCAGATGAGTTAATTAAAATAAGGTCACAATGCCTGGAGTCAGATTGATAAGGAGAGTTGTTTTTTCTTAATCTCTCTAGTTCTCTGATGTTTCCCTTTTTGGCCTGCTCTATCAGTACAGTTTAAGTACCATAGTCCCTTGTTCTTGTACATGCCTAAACAAGTAAAGGCAGTCATTATGGAGAGAACTATGTGGAACTATCTGAGTTATGTTTTTTGAGAATGCAACACTCAATAAGCTGGACCTATCTAGGCATGAATTTCGATGCTTATAAGGAGAAACAAATACCTGAGCTATATCTTTCCAAGATCAAATTGTCCATGAGGTGGAGATAGATGTCTGGGCATGAATATCAATAATTCTGGAGTTTTTTTTTAGAAAGACAGTATATCTACTTTTTGGCCTAATTGAGTTAGCCTATAGCAAATTTCGTTCCACATCGTTTAGTCTAGGTCCTCTAAATGTATCTTAAAAATCAAAAGAGAATGCATATTTTAAAAGACACTTTCTCACTTTCTCACTTATTTTATACTCTGTAATCGTGTTTAGTTTTAAAAATGTAAAGGAAGGTTGCTAAAAAGTGTCAAGCAAATATATAATATAATCAGGAATTCCCAATTATGAGTGAAAAACAGCCAGCACGGTTTGTGAACATGCTAGACTAAAAAATAACCTGGGTTTTTCAATCTTAAATTTATAGAGTAAGGAGGATTAACCAAATATAGTTCGTCATTCTAAGTGTGTCCATGTAAACCTGTACATAATGCAGCTCATATTTTTATAGATCTTGGTGGCCCTGAAAAAATCCTTTTATGTGAAAACATTCCGTCTTAGCTCGATCATTAATAGATTATTATTATTATGATGTGTTTCCAGGATCCAGCCGTCCATGAGCTGTGGCCCATTCCGGCTGTATGCCTATGAGAGCTACGTCATGTTCAATGCCATCACTACAGAGGTGGACAGCTGGCCCAACATTCCACAGAAAATCTTCAGATACTTTGGCACTGCTGCCTTCCATATACCTGCCATCATTGTTCTATGGTAAGAATAGCCCATTGGTACAGCTTTGTTTCTCGTCAAACTAAACAAGATTTTTGTTTTTCATTTGTACAGACTGTTTCCTACAGCAACATATGGTTGTGAGGCATGGACAGTCAACAGCACAGATAGCAAAAAGATCATACCCTTCGAAATGAAATGTTACAGAAACATTTTGAGAATATCATGGACTGAGAAAGTAACAAACAGGGAAAATAACAACTAAGAAGTCTTGACCAGAATTGGCATTTCATCACCAACTTTACTGCAAACTATCAAAAAGTGTTAAAAACTGAACTATTTTGGTTTTCCCCAGCCTTGGTATTTACTACTACTGGACAATTGCTCAAGGCTACAAGAAGATGGAAGAATTGCTGAAGGAACAGTTGAAATCTGTAAGTTTTCACATTGTTGTTGTTTTTTTATGGTCTTTACTTTTGTGTCTTATGCATTGTTCTTTTGTTCTTGACGTATATTACCCCTTTCACTGAGCTAAGACTAATGCTCAAACTCAATGTCAATGTGACTATCTTTTGAGTTGATGAGTGACTGATTGATTTCCTTTTGTACATATATATGACCATTCCTAGGTTCCGCATTGTTCTTATTGTGAATAAAGCATTTGAGCTCGAGCGTGTAAAAGCGCTATATAACTTGGCTACTACTATTATTATTATTATTATTATTATTTTCATTTATATTTTCATTTTTATTATCATTATCATTATTGTTGCATGAAAAAACATCATCTTATCTCATGTCTTTGCAGGAAGCCTATGATAAGCAGTACCTCCTGGCTCGTGTGGATGAGATCATCAAGAAAGGAGAACTGGTCAAACAAGACACAGCAGTGCGTTTTGCAACATAGTGACTCCAGCATTTATTTATTCATACCTCGCTCAGGTCACGGTTGTATGGCATCCCGTGTCGCGGTCTGTGACTCTTCAACATGTCTCTCTATCTAACATTGTATTGAGAGGCAATATGACGATGACCTATCTATACATTGGTATACATAGTATATCGCTGTTGTACGTCCAAAGACATTTTTGAATCACTGACGATCATTTTCTTCAGAGAGGCGGCGGCGATAAATTCAGTTGTTCTCATTGTGAGAATGAATGTATTTTAGATACAAGGTTTTCCTCTGAAACAATAGATTTATACGAAGCATTAAGCCCTTCACCCCCCTCTCTGTGTGGGGAAAAAATACACAGTCATCAACTCATTTCCCTTGCTCGGCTTCTCTACTTATCTAATCCTTCTGTGTTCAGTATGCTTACTCACATAATGTCTGCACTGTAACCCTTGTGGCTTGTTCAGCTTTAGGATGGTTTTACCCTTATTCCACTTCGTCCTCATCAGGATTTTGAAACTACTCACTAAGTGCCTTTACCGGTAAGCTGCCTCTCGTTACGGAAATGAATTGCCCATGTAAAGCTGATACACCGTTCGCGTATGTAGTCAAATAAGAAGAACAATCAATTTGTTATTAAATGAGCATTTTGATAGCCATTTTGTACCTACCAATGATGTGTCCTGTATGGCCTCACATAATATCTTGTGGGTCATGTTTGCAGCTGATGTGCATGTACACACCCGTCCTATTAGAGACGGACTTTAATATGTATGCGTGTTGCCACCTCTTAAATGACTTTATTTAAGGAGTGCAAAACTCAGCAGAAATTCTGTTGACTACTCTTGTGCTTCAAATATCCTCATCATACTCATACTTATTATATTATCTATTTTTACATTTATCACAGTGATACAATAATCCACATTGTTGCTCAATCATTTACTTCACTTGTTTATTCTATATTTTCCTGCTACTGTTTAGCACTGTCAGAAAATATTACAATGACAAAGAAGGGCCACGTCTGTGTGACGTCAGAGACGAGTTTTGTTTTGAATTTGAAGACTACAGAATTTTACTGTCCTGATATGGGCATATAACATTTACACAGAAATCTTGTTTTAAAGGAGAGGTTTGAACCACAGACCTCTTGCCTTTGTGTGATTTTGAAAAGAATTTGTGATAGTCCTGAAAAGTAGGTAGGTCATCGCTTATTTCTTTTTCTTTCTCTTTTTTTTTCCCCCACTACATGTATAATGTTTTGGTTTGGTTTGGTTGTGCCTGACTGATGTGATACAGGGCAATGTCTATGATTTAGGAGACATTCTTTCTATGCTTTCTTCTGTTTCATCACATGCTGCAATAGTTTAATTTATACTATGGTTTGTACTATAGGGTATTCTAGTTGAGACTCATGAGTACACTACAGCCTTTAGTCCCCCCCTGGTGACTCCGGTACCACCTCAGCCTCCTGGGAGGCACACACTGCTAGATTAACCTGGAGCTGTCATCATCATTACTGCAATATTTCACTGTCTATGTGGGGGCACCCTTTTAACACTTGGTGTTCCGAGGGTTTTCTTAGTATTTTAGAACATATCTCAGGCTAACAGTTGTTATCAATGCAGCTTGGATTCGAACCCTTGACCTTTGATATGCAGAGCAAGTAGACAAAGACTCTTAACCCTTCTGTCTCTTGAATCTCTAGATCTATTAAGTTAAAGAGTTTTCAGCTAATGTGAATGTAGATCAGCATCAGTGACAGTGTAAAAAATAAAAAGGCATGTGTACACATCCCTATGAACATTCACATGTTCTGACCATACCCTCATTGTGAGAAGACTATCAGCCCGCTGGACCTGTCTCAGTAGAAAATCGAAAAAATCATCTTGTGGGTTACTTATCCCATGGATAATGATAATGTATAATATACATGTGTACATATATATACATCTAACTACTCAGTGAATTATCCTCATTTAGCACATTTCATGTTTCTTCCCTGATGGTGCATATCTTACGACAATTATTACTATTTTAAATTAACCTGGAGATCAAAGTTCTTACCCAAGATTGTGACCACCTTTTTTTTTTTATACCATGTGAATTAGCATAATATGGATAAAGTGATTATTGAAAGTGTGTGAGCTGATGTATATATGCTAGATACAAGAAATTGATCACTGATACTTCTTTCTTTGGACATATTCATCCATATGATTTGACCATGTCAATGCTCACTACAAACGTTTTGTTACCTTGTAAAAGATTTCAGATTTCTAAACTGAATGTGAAAGACGACATGAAGCATGAGACTACGACAGTCTCTGAACAAACTATTGATATTAATTAATAAGAAACGAGTGATTATAATGGCAATATGGAATGAGTGTGTGTAAAGCAGATCGGGATGTGTCCCTATGACTCTGTGTATGTACCTGAACAAATATCTTTATACCTATATGTATTCTTATGTAAGACATTGAGAACATGAATCAAGTAAATAAGATAAGATAACATGAATCAAGTAGATAAGATAAGATGACATGAATAGAGTAGATAAGATAACATGAATCAAGTAGATAAGATAAGATAACATGAATAGAGTAGATAAGATAAGATAACATGAATCAAGTAGATAATATAACATGACACGAATCAAGTAGATAAGATAAGATAACATGAATCAAGTAGATAAGATAAGATAAAACAAATCAAGTAGATAAGATAAGATAACACGAATCAGGTAGATAAGATGCATTGTCTGATTTTGCACTTGTTTTTCATTTTCCACATTTTTTATTGATTCTTAACTTTGAGAGAATAAGAATTCTTGTTTTAGAAAGTGGCTTTAGGGCAATTTCTCAATGTCCAGTATTTATCTACTAAAATATAGGAACAAGTCTACCTTTGAGAGGACAGACCAAGATAATAGCATGTAGATATTGCTGGGAATTTCTTGAAATCCATTTATCTCTTGAAATGTCTTTCAAAGAGCAAAGTCCATGTAAGATTTGTGTGCCTTGATGAACTGTGAAATTTGGCATTTATCTCTTTCACTGCGTCATTCCTTCAGTCCCATTTTATGTTATTCGATTAATTTTTTAGACGAGGCAATGGGAAGCACTCTCGGTGTCAGCACATGACAAAAGAATCGGAGAGCGCTTGACAGAAAATGTTCCTTTGGATGAAACCCATAACCCACAGCGCTCTATGTGGACCTCCCAAACAACTCTGTCAGTCATACAAGTTCATACGGTTAGCATTGGCTGACAGGAGTGAACAGCTCCATGCTAGAGAATAGTAATATAGTAATAATGAAGGGCATTTGTATAGCGTCTATCCCCACTACATGGGCTCTAGGCGCTCCATACACAAACTAACATACC